>PVIH01019757.1:0-14439 GCA_004025045.1 Sigmodon hispidus
AAAAAAAAAAAAAAAAAAAAAAAAAAAAAAAAAAAAAAAAAAAAAAAAAAAAAAAAAAGAAATGTGATAACCTTATACATGTTAGCTGCTGTAAACAGGATTCCATATACAAAATTTCTTTGTCTCTCTATTGCCTGTGTTACAGTTCTGATATTTCCATGATAGCTTACTTCTTGTTTACCTAGTCTTAAGAGAGAGGTTATTCTGTTTAATCTGGCTATAAAGAAGATATTTCCTGAAACTATATGTAAAAATAAAATTATCTTTGGAGCTTGTAAAATACCATATTTTTAGTTGTTTCTATGTTCTAAAGTTTCTTCACCTTTTTCTACTTTTACTCTCATTTCTGCACAAAGTTCTAAAATGCAAGTTAATAAGCATCTTTAAAGAACATACAGTTTCCTGGAATTCTTAGTTTCCCTTGCAATAATAATGCCAAAAATAAGATAGATATCCAAGAATCCTTGCTCATAAGTGACCCTGCTGATGTTGACAAAAGCCGCTTTCAAGAAGGGCCTAATAAGCATTCAACTTTGTATATGATTAGAGTGTCCTGGGAAGAAGCAGGGCTGGGCCACATGATGTGCACAGGTTTTAATTTTGTTTGCCTCAGGGAAACTTGTACTCTCTCTATATCCTGGCATCAACATTACATTTTACTCTCTTCTATAAAGGTCCATGTCAGGATATACGATGAAATTCAAAAATGGAGTTGACATTCCGAATTACTAATGTGGTCAGTGTAAAGGACCAGGGATATCACTGATCACATTTCTTAATGTGATTCTTTATGACACATGTCTTTTCTTTGGGTTATAATAATACAATAATGATATTAGAAAAAAAGACTAAATAGTGATTATAGTATAATTGATACACACTATCAAATAATCTATGTGATCATGGGATCATAAACAGATTTTAATTATTGTCCTCATTTTCATAGAATAATTTTAACCCTTGAAAAATAATACAAGACATCATTAAATCACCCTGAAATTTTCTCAGAGATACTACTTTGTATGACAGGCTACTATCCAGTTGTCTTCTCTTGTCCAATTCTCAGAGCACTTGTTCATCCTTGAAGCTGATATGCCAAACTATATGCTTACTCAGGCTTTCTATTGGTCCTGTAATATGGAAATCATGTTGGACTCTCGTCCCTAAAGTACTACCACTAGTAGTAGTAGTTGTTGTTGTTGTTATTATTTGTTTTGCTTTCTGAAACATAATCTCACTGTGGAACTTTGGTTTCCTGGAACCATGTAGATTAGGTTGACTTGCAACTCACAGAGATTCATTTACCTGCTTCTTGAGTGTTGGGATTACAGGCATGTGCCAACACATCTAAATTATTTTTTGTTTAATTATATGTATTTATGTTACATCCTGACAGCAGTTTCCTCTCTCCTCTCTCCTTCCATCCCCCCACTTCTTTTCTGCCTCCATTAATCTGTTCCTCCTTTGTTACTGTTCAGAAAGGGGCAGGACTGTCATGGATTTCAACAAAGTATCAAGTTGCAGTTGGACTAAGCTATTGCCCTTATATTAAGGTTGAGCAAGGCAGGCCAGTATGAAGAATAAGTCCTCAAAAGATAGCTGAAGTGTTAGGGATGGTCCCTGATCCCACTGTAAGGAGTCCCACAAGAAGATCAAGGTACACAACTGTCACATGCTGTAGAGGGTCTAGGTTGGTCCTGTGCAGGCTCCCTGATTGTCAGTTTAGACTCTGTTACCTCCTATCAGCCCATGTTGTTTTTTGTGGGTTACAACATTCTTGACCCCTCTGGCTCATAGCAGAATTCATCTTTGGCTATGAGTCTCTGAATCTGCTTCTATCAGTTACTGACTGAAGGTTCTCGGATGACATTTGGGGTATAGCAGAATACCATTAAGCATCATTACATTGACATTTTTTTCTTCTAATCATGTTTGATTCTATCCTATGTCTCCCAGCTTCTGTTTCTGAGACTCAGAAAATGTCACGGTAGGCTTACTCTCATGGCATGGGTCTCAGAATGAACAAGTCATTGGTTGGCCACTTGCACAATTGTTATGCCACCCTTACCCAGCACATCCCATAAGCAGGACAGACTGTAGGTCAAAGGCTGTGTGGTTGCGTTGGTATCCCAAATCCTCCATTCTAAGTCTTGCATGGTCACAGCAGAGGGCCAGACCAGGTTCATATTCACTATTTTGAAGAGTCTTAACAAAGAGGAGGTAAGATATTAGGCTAGAGAAAGAGCACATGCCCCACACTCATGGGGATCCTGATTTCAATGCCAGCACTGCTAATAAGTAAAGTCAATATTTATATCCCTTGTTAAAATTTCATTTTCAGTACCCACAAGCCAATTAGAGAGTGGGTATTGACATATAGTGAAATGATGGGACTTTTGTGCAAGATTTTAGGCTAATAGATGCTCTTAATTATTTTAGGCATATTTCTAGGATGGATCCACTGGATTGAACAGAAATTCTCTTTAACTTTTGGAGGAACTGCTGACCTGTCCTCAGTAGTAGTTACATTTACTGTCATGAGTAATTGAAGATCAATTTGTACACTGGTTATTGTGTTTTTCATTATGTCATTTGAATCAAGAATTAATATGCAAAGTATAATTTATACATGTGGTGGCAGAAAATATCCCTAGAAAATGAATAATTAAATTTGTTACATCAAGAAAGGTCACTGCAATATACAAGGCATACAAAGTGAACCAGGACATATAGGAGAGTCTGCAAGTCAAATGGTTATACTTCCAAAGCAATTTCCATATGAGTCATATTTGTGAAAATAATCAATTAGTGGTTATTTGTGTCTGAGGGTTGAGTAATGCCACTTAGAATGGCTCTTGGACTTTGAAGGGGAAATAAAACTATTTTGCAAATTTTTAGGGTTGGTAGATTTATGCTTTTGTAAAACTAATAAAGTCTTATATGTTCATATACTTCTAGAAGATACATGACATCTACTTCTAAAAAGATATATTTCATGAAATATATCTCAATTATTAAAAATTACATAATTTATTTTTAAGTTGTGTGCATATGAGTTCATATATGCATGAGCATGACATAGCATATTTTTGAGATGAAGGGACACCTTGTGGGAATTCTTTCCTTCTGCCATGTTCTGGGGATTGAATTTAAGCTTTCAGGTCTGAGAGCAAAAAATTTTACACACTGAGTCACCAGTAATCAACACTGTATCAATAGTTAATTGTATTTGAAAAATAATCAGTATAACAACTGGAATAATGAAAATTATATTCAATATGGCAGAAAAGAGAAATGCAGTGAAATATGCTTTTAAATAATTTTACTGTGAGAATTTTATACAACGTATTTTGATATTTCCACTATCCTTTGCAGAACACGTCCCTACACACATACATTCCTTTTCTATTTATTGTAAAAATCATTGAGTCCAATTTGTGTTTGTAAATACTCAGATTTGAAGCCTACCCTGGAAGATAACACACTCTTCAAAGAAACAAACTTCCCCTTTTCTGGCAACTATCAAATGCCAATAGCTCTGCATCTGTTAATGAACCTTGTGCACCACCCTGCCTGAAAAGGTGGACTTATTTTTTTCTGGCCAGGTTTGAAGGTGCTGTGCATACTACCACAATTGCTTTGAGCTCCTATATATTATTACCCTGTTGTGTACTATTAACAGTGTTTATTGGTATCCATCTACCATCTCTGTTTCTTACAGTCTTTCTGCCTTGTCTCCCATATGATCCTTGAACCTTGACAAAGGTGTGTGACACAGATTAAGACTGAACTCTTAAATGCTACTCTCTTTGCACAGGGTTCTGTGTGTATATTAGACTTACAAACTCTGAAACTAAATAATCAGATTTGTCTATATGCAGTTATACATACATTATACATATAAGTACATATCGTCTTCTCTTTACAGACATATGGATTGCTTTCATGTTTTATTAATTTTGGATAATGTTATTTTATCTAATATGGAATGCAAATGAATCCTTGAGTCTTTCTTGATTTCAAATATTTCATATTGATTTCTGAAAATAGGCTTTTTGTCACACAATAATTGCATTTCATACTTTTGGAAAACTTGGTAATTTTCCAGTGGGAGCTTTATTGATGTATATACCTATAAGAAGTTTGCAAGTCAAGAGTAACAAGTGATCAGCATGTTCACCAGACTTAATGTATACAGATCTCAAATTCATATATATATGAATTTTGGATAGTAGTTATCCTAAGGATTAAGGTAGTACCTCATTACTTTGATTTATTGGTACCTAACTAAGGATTAGTGAGATTTAACAACTTCTCATCTCTTCTGTGCTTTTGGCCATCTCTATCTTTTTTGTAAGGAATCAATTTAAGGTTATTTCCCATTAAATTGTTTTGATTTCATTTCATTTTTGTTGCTGACTCTAAGGAAATTTTTATATGTCCTTGTTGTGTTTAGTTTTTGGCCTGGACTTTTGGGTCTTGTTCTGAGGTTCTGACCCGCTGACTGGCAGTCCTGCAGTCCCTCAGAGATGCATAGATGCTTATATTAATTTTACACTGATTGTCCTAGGGCCAAGACATCCCAGGCATATAACTTCCTAACTCTTTAGTTTTAAACTAATCCAGCTTTCTTATCTTGTTTGGCCATGTGGCTCAGTATCTTTTCTCAGCAGCCTTTCAAATTTTTACCTCTGCATCTCCTGACATTTCTGCAGTATCTCTTCTCACTGGCGATTCTCTGGCATCTCTGCCCTGCTCTGAGATGTTTCCAAAGTTTTCTTAGTCTAGTAGCCCAGCCCTAGTCTAGTAGTTCTGTCTGCCTTTGGCCAATCAGCATTATTATTAAACCTACTGGCAGGACAATTATTTACAATGTAACATCATAATCCCACTACATTTCCTGGATATTATTTTCTTACTAGAGAACTAACTTACAAATACTTTTTTACTCCATAAGTTTTTTTCACTTATGAACAACAATTTTCAAAATTAAAAGGTTAAATTTGGAAATCTAATTTGTCTGCTTTTAAATTTTGTTGTCTATGCATTAATTTCATATTCCAGAAACCATTTTAAATTCAGTTCTTTAAAATTTTGTCCTTTATCTTTGGCTAGGAGTAAAATCTTCAGTGCATACCTTTAAGTCTTGGATCCATTTCAGCTAATAATTTTTGCAGTATTATATCCATGTCTAAATTTATTTATTTACACAAAATCTTCATTTCCCCAGAAATATTTATTGAAAAGATTTATTACTAATTTTAAGATTGATATGTTTGTCAAAATCATTTGGAACATATTTTCTCTACATACCTGATTGTTTGCCCATGCTATACATTTCACTTCATTTACTATAGTAAGTGTGGAAATAAGAAACAATCTGTATTTGAATATCTATGTTGTTTGTCTGTCTCATTAATGTATTTCCTAATCTTTATTTATTCCTTTTGATTGTATTTTATTTGCTTTGTTCTTCTCTATGTAGTTTCTTTAGATGTATAGGTATAGTCTTGGTCTATATTTGTGGATAATGACTCACCTTTATAATTGAAATATAACTTGTGTCTTAAAATTTAATTTGATCTGTAGGGGATCCTATGTGTAGTTGGAATTGGACGAGCATTATCCAGCTCCCAAATAAAGACATGGAGATTTAGTATTAATTGGAGACTTATTATTTATTATGAATCCTAGCCTTAACTTAGGCTTGTCCCACTAGCTTTTTTAATTTAACCTGTTTCTATTTATCTATGTTTGCCACAGGGTTTTTTAGCTTTCTTTTATTCTGTATGTCCTACATTACTGATTCCTCTGTGTTTGTGTGGCTGGCTCCTGGAATCTCTCTGTAGTCTCCCTTTCTTTCTTGAGTCTAAATGTCTCCTCATTTTGAATCTCCATGCCTGGAAGTTCTGCCTATACCTTCTCCCTTGCTATTGAACCTTCAGCTTCTTATTAGATCAATTATGTGCCTTAGGCAGGCAAGGTAAAGCAGGGCCATATCTTTACATAGTGAAATATATATATTCTGCAAAGTCCACATAAACTGGATAAAATAGTAGATGCTGTGGTGTAGAGTAGAGTACCACACTTATGTTTGCTATATCTAGTCTGTCTGAGATAATAAAATCTCTTCTTCCTAACTCATTTTATCCCTCTTTGTTCTATCCATTGTTGAAAATGGAATGTCTTCTATTATTGTAAAATGTTATATTTCCCCTGTGACACTTTCAAGTGTCATTTGTCATATTTTGACAATTGTTAGGCATATTGGTATTTTTAACTGTTGTATCTCTTTGTATCTAATAAATCTATTCACATTTAATTTCCCTTTTTTTCTCTTGACTGCCTTATTTCCATAGCACATGTAGTCTGGTAATAGTGGAGTTGCACTTATTTTATATTAGGATGGCTATTATTATGACATAACCATTCTCATTCTCTCATGTCAGTACTGATCATATATTAAATCCCGTCAGTCATTTTAGAGAGTATATGCTTAAACAATGGTTTTGTATTCATTTTTCAAGTTTACTTGAATAAATTTAGTTGATGTATTTAGTTCATCTTGGTTGGATAAATTTAGTCCATTTATACTTATTATTAATAAAAAGGGAATTATTTTTGTTTTTTTATTCTTTAGCGTGTGTCTGTGTGCTTGCTATATCTTTTATTCTACATTCATTGTTAATAGTATTTTAGTCAAATATGTATATTTTATTTTTTTTGTTTTCCTTTACATGTGATCTGTTGCTAATTTTCTTGTGATTACCATATTTACTACATTTAACATCTTAAAATTATAATGCTAAACATTAGGTTTATACAAAGTAACTTTAATATCTACATTTTAAACATCCTGCTTTCCATTTATTTCACAGTATATCTTTCTGTGTTATAATCCACAAAATAAACAGATAATTTATTCATCACTGTGTTAAATTATCTAGAAAGCTAACTGTGACATTGAAGTTGCAACAAACTAAATGTTTACATTTATAATTTATTTTAAGTACAGCTCATGATCATATATGAAAAAATGAGACTACATGTCATTATTGCAAAAAATTAAGTTGTCATAGGCTTATATATGCATATGGTATATTTAACTATATAGGCATATATACTTAAATGTCTATTTCTTTATAAAGCTTCCTATTACTACATGAAGTGATTCTATTGTAGCCTGCAGACCCCTTGAGCTTTTGCTATTTTGTCCCTATATGCTAATTGTCTCATTAACAAGATGCCTTTGATTGTCTGAGAGTGCCTTTATGTCTCATTTACTTTTGAATGACATTTTTATCTTATGTAAAGTTTGTTACCAACAGATTCTTTCCTCTTGCTTCTTAATATACTAACCATTGCCTCTGGCTCCTCAAAGATCTGATGACATATCTGTTGATAACCTTGTGAACACCATAGTATGAAATGAAATGCATTTCCCTTTCTGACTCAAACTTGTGTCTTCAATTTGAATGGTATTCATTTATTTGCTGGCTTGCATATCTTCACATGATGTATGATATTTCTGGCCCAGACTTTCTGGGCCTGGACCAGAGGTTTAACCAGCAGTCTGGCAGTCCAACAGAAATACAGACAGTCCCATAGAAACACACAGACACTTTCATTAATTTTATGCTGATTGGCCTAGAGCCCAGACATACAACTTAGTAGCTGTTTAGTCTTAAACTATCCCATCTTTCTTACCCTGTCCAGCCATGTGGCTCAGTACCTTTTCTCAACAGCATTTCCTTTGTGTCTCCGGGCAGTTTCAGCAACTCTGTGGCATCTATCTCTTCTCTGAGATGTTACTAAGTTTTCTTAGTTTGGTAGCCCTGCCCACATTTCCTGTCTGCCTTTGGCCAATCAATGTATTTTATTAAAACCATAGGCAGGACAATTATTTACAATGTTAAAGAACACAATCCTACTATATTCAGGTGCTTTCTATTTCCAGTTCAATTCCATTGGTTGTTTATTCTTATAGTTTAGCCTCATTCTATTGAAAGATTTTTTAAGTATTAGTTTAAACTTTTTTTCTTTCCTTTTTTCTCTTCATCCTCTACTTTCAGAGACAACCACAGTTACTATACTAGTCAGATGACAGATTCTCTAGAGGAATGGTTCACAACCCTCCTTAATGCTACAACTATCCAATACAGGTTCTTATGTTATAGTGCCCATGCAACTATAAAATTACTTTGTTCTTACTTCAGAACTGCAGTTTTTTGTTATTGTTAAAAATTGTAAAGTAAATATCTGATATGTATGATATCTGATCTATGATATAATAAACAGTTATCTGATAAAGAAGTGATAATTATAATCTGCTTTGGGATAATGGTCTTATACATTGTGAAGATTTGCTGCTTGAATAGGTCTAATAAAATACTGATTGGTCAGATAGGAAGTATGGGGTAGGAGGTGAAGAGACTAGAAAAATTCTGGAAAAAGAAAGAGCTGAGTCAGGGGTCACCATCCAGATGCAGAGGAAGTGAGATGAGAAAGCTGTACTGAGAAAAGTTAGCAAGCCATATGGCTAAAAATAGATAAGAATTATGGGTTAATTTAAGTGTAAGAGATAGTTAAAAACCCTGAGCTATTGCCTGAGCACTTTACAGGTAATATTAAGCATCTTATTCAATTATTTAGAAAAGCTGGGTATTTGGGAGTTAATAGCAGGACAAAAACATCTGCCTACAATAATCCACTCAGTAGAGACGTCTTTGAGATTCTTTAATATGTGCTATTGGATTAAGAGGGATACTTGTTCTGATGAAGTAGGCACAACTTAGTCCTATACCCAGAGTGGTGCCTGTAAACTACTATTTCCATACAGTGATTTCTATACAGTGATTAAATTGAACATATAATACGCATATATATCTTTTTAAAATTAAAACATTTTTTTATTTCTCTCTCTCTTTCTCTCTCTCTCTCCCCCCCCTCTCTCTCTCTCTCTCTCTGTGTGTGTGTGTGTGTGTGTGTGTGCTGTGTGTGTGTGCATACACACAAATCAGAGAATGACTTTAAGAATCAGTTCTCTTCTTTCCTTGCCAGGTCTGTTGCTCCAACATGAGTCACTGTCTTCTAAAACTTTACATTTGATTTTATAATGATTTTTTTCACTTAATGTTTTGTCTCATTTGTTATTTTTATAGCTAATTACTGCTTATGACAATTTTAGAAAACACAATAAGTGTTTTCCCTTGTTTTTATATACTGTATAATGCCTGCATTGCTTTGGCCTGCTCAGTGCTGGCCAGGAAAACAGCAGTGCAATGTGAGTTGATAGCCATAGCATTCCTAGATAGACGACCAGCAAAGGAGTCACTATGGGATATTACCAATAAAAACAATGTTTGAACATATTAAATAAATATATTTATAATCAACTATCATCACTACCAATGATATTGTATAAAATATCATCAAAGTGATTAAATTAAGACAAAATATTTTGTATCTTGTCTTTTATATGCAAGAAAACAGTGCTTATTTATTATTTGTTCTCAGAGCATAAAGTAATCATTCACTGGCAGAATAACCCACCTTTGCTCCTCAATTTCCATCTTTGGAGGTGGCTTCTGTTCATACTGAGGCTATTCTAAGCCTCAAAAAGGCTGCCTTTTGATCATGTATTATTTTAGTGGAAGTTAATGCTCTATTTTATAGTAGTTATTTTATTCCATAAGTTTGATGAATGGTCAGTTTTATCACTCAGAAATGATCTTAAAATGGTTTACACAATGACATGAAAATCTAGAGTTATTCTTCTCAATGCTACAAGTGATAGAGGACTGATCTCTAAGATATATAAAGAACTCAAAAATCAAGAGCCCAAAATCTTGAATATCCCAATCAAAAAATGGGGTTCAGATCTAAAAAGGGAATTCTCAGCAGAGGAATTACAAATGGCTGAAAGGCACCTGAAAAAGTGCTCATCATCTTTAGCCATCAGAGAAATGCAAATCAAAACAATTTTGAGATACCACCTAACACCTGTTAGATTGGCTAAGATAAAAGACACAGAGGACAGCCTATGCTGGAGAGGATGCGGAGCAAGGGGAACACTCCTCCATTGTTGGTGGGAGTGTAAGCTTGTTCAGCCACTTTGGAATGCAGTATGGCGGTTTCTCAGAAAAATGAGAATCAATCTCCCCAAGGACCCAGCAATACCACTTCTGGGTGTATACCCTAAAGATGCACATTCACACTCCAAAGGTATTAGCTCAACTATGTTCATAGCAGCATTATTTGTAATAGCAAGAACCTGGAAACAACCTAGATGTCCCTCAACTGAAGAATGGATTAACAAACTGTGGTACATCTGCACAATGGAGTACTACTTAGCAGTAAGAAAAATGATACCCTAAAATTTGCAGGCAAATGGATGGATTTGGAGAATATCCTCCTGAGCGAAATATCACAAACCCAGAAAGATAAGCAAGGGATGTACTCACTCATTAGTGGACTCTAAACAAACAAACAAACAAGAAAAAAGTAAAGCATGCCCAAGCTGCAAACCACAACAAATGAACAGCTTGGGATCAAAAACACAATGGACTGACACCTTGGATCCGAATCTGCCTAGAGGAACACCCAACTCACTCTTGTGGAGGAGGGAGAAAACTGCATCTGCCAGGAGTGGAGACTGAACTAAACAATATTGGGGCAGTGAGACCATGGGACTGCCTGCAGCCTGCCCAGGGATGGAATGGGGATTTGTGGAGAAGAAATAATGACTTGATGTGGTGGGAGGGGGTAGGGACCTTGAATAAGGATATACAAGGTTAGAAAGTGTGACTTCTTTGTTCATAATAATAATAATAATAATAATAATGACAATAAAAGGAAAAAATAATTACAAAAAAAAAGAAAATTATAAAATTCAAAACAGATAATATGCATTGGATAATCATATTGGTTGGCATATACAATACAAAGCTATCAGGTATATAAGCTTTTAAACCTACTTTAGTATCATATAGTATATAATCAAGTTTAATAATATTTTTCATGCATGTTTTTGTGCCATTTGTTTTTATAACTAGGTAGAAAACATAATGCATAAAAACAATGATTGATAACACATTAATAAATATCAGATATATAAAAAGGCAGAAATAGAACTTTAGTTTACCTATTGAAGACAATAAATGAAAAACTGTGTTTTCTCTAGAGACCCACTGCAAACACGGACAAATTACTTATCAAAATGAACAAACAATATCTGGTTAGTTTTTTAGCTAAAAACAAATTTAGTTTACAGAATGTACATAATTTGTATCTAATTTTCACTAGAGACAAAATGTATTAATGGAATAAATGTATTAATATTGATCTGTAATAAAACTCGATGTTGTAATATTCCTGATTATCACTCTATTCTCTGATTTAAAACATGATGACTTTAAAATCTAACAACAGCCTTGCACGAATCACTGCCATTAGGTATCTCTACTAGCTGTTCTTTCTATTTTAACTCTCTTCATACTGCAATTCTCTGAAATCATGTTAGGAGAGAAACTATTTGAACATTTTGTCGGTGGCTTGTAATAACCAAGGAAAAACAAAATGTATTGGTAGTACTGACAAGTGGAAGTATGATACTGCATCTTGCATTGAGATAGAACCCTAAAACTCTAAATGCAATATTAAAGTTAGATTATTCAGTCAACATTGATGAGTATACAATTAAAACTAAGAGAATGGGCCAAATATTACTGTGAATTAATTTGAGCATCTTTATTCTTTTTCCTCTGTAAATTATTGCTTAAAACATATTTTTGCTTTCTGCATTTGTAGTTTTCCCATTCTGGACTTCTGAGTTCTATGGCAGTTTTATCTCCAGAAATGCTTTGTAAATTTAATGTGATATTAGCTAACAACCAAAGTTCAGAAGAGATTATCTCATTTTAGATTCCTAAAATGAAAAGTCTACTCCTCTAAAAGCAAACAAAAGGAGAAGACAATAGCCAGGATGCTTTCAAGGGCTAACAGATGGCTTCTGTTTTGCATGAAACATTTTCATTCGTGAAGGCTACATCTTAAATGTTAGATCTTTATGAAAATATGGAGGAAGACAAATTGGAGAAAGGCATGCTATGTGAGTCTATTTAGCCATGTGCACCCTGACTCTGGGAAAACACAATCCAAGGAATTCTCACCACCCTACATGTTCTCAGTTCTCAGACTGGCTAGTGACAACAGTTAGAAGCTAGGCGACATAATTATAATAGCAAGAAAAAAAAAAAAGATGTGCAACTTTCATTTGTTTTCCTACATCTTTAAGAGAAGAAAACAAAAGAGAGAAAAGAAAATTCAATATCCTTGCCATCTGGGAGAGGAATAGCAGTCATAAAAGGATTGTGTAAACAGGAAAACTATATCTGAAACACTGTCTACTTCAGGATGGTGAATATATCAAATATTAACAAGAAAAAACAGTATTTTATAGCAACTCAAAGGTCAAAACAAGTAAGACAAGTGTATGTTTTATTTATAGAAGTATTTCATGCTATGCATGTTTCTTTAAGTCTCCAAATGAATAAATAGCATGCATTTTATAGCAATTACTAGATTCCAATATTTATAGAAAACTGACCACCATGAATATATAATTATTCTATTATGTCCACTCTAATGAATAGAAAATCTATTTATTCATTTACCATGACACAACACAAAAATCTTATTTTCTTCCTTCCCATGCAGAAATAAACTCAAACACTTTGTGAACAAATATGTGGGTAGAATTTCTATTTTAGGAAAATTATATCTATGTGAAATTAGTATACAAGATTCCAATGAAAATAAAACCCATAGAAATGTATTATTTTCTTCAATATAAACAGATTCTACCTGTAGCAGAAAGTCTGTATAATTCACCTTGATGAGAATGAACTTAAATAAGCTGTGTTGGTAGTAATGTTCACGCATGGCTCATAATCACTCTTTTTTTATTATTATGAAAAAAGAAGTCACACTTTCTATCCTTGTATATCCTTCTTCAAGGTCCCTTCCCCCTCCCACCACATCAAGTCATTATTTCTTCTCCACAACTCCCCATACCCACCCAGGGCAGGCAGTCCCAAGGTCTCATGGTCCCAATATTGCTTAGTTTAGCCTCCACTCCTGGCAAATCCTGTTTTTCTCCCCTAAACATCAAGACTGAGTCGGGTGTTCCTCTAGGGGGAGTGGGATCCAGGGAGTCAGTCCATCCTGTTTCTGATCCCAAGCTGTTCAGTGGTTGTAGTTTGCAGCTTGGCCATGCTTTGCTTTTTTCTTGTTTGTTTGTTTAGAGTCCACTAATGAGTGAGTACATCCCCTGCTTATCTTTCTGGGTTTGTGATATTTCGCTCAGGAGGATATTCTCCAAATCCATCCATTTGCCTGCAAATTTTAGGATATCATTTTTTCTTACTGCTGAGCAGTACTCCATTGTGTAGATGTACAACAATTTGTTAATCCATTATTCAGTTGAGGGGCATCTAGGTTATTTCCAGGTTCTTGCTATTAAAATTAACACTGCTATGAACATAACTGAGCTAATGCCTTTGGAGTGCGACTGTGCATATTTAGGGTATACACCCAGAAGTGGTATTGCTGGGTCCTTGGAGAGATTGATTCTCAATTTTCTCAGAAACTGCCATACTGCATTCCAAAGTGGCTGAACAAGCTTACACTCCCACCAATAATGGAGAAATGTTCCCCTTGCTCCACATCCTCTCCAGCATAGGCTGTCATCTGTGTCTTTATCTTAGCCAATCTAACAGGTGTCAGGTGGTATCTCAAAGTTGTTTTGATTTGCATTTCTCTGATGGCTAAAGAAGATGAGCACTTTCTCAAGTGCTTTTCAGCCATTTGTAATTCTTATGCTCAGAATTCCCTTTTTAGTTCTGAACCCCATTTTTGATTGGGTTATTCAAATCAAAATTTGGGTTCTATATTCTTGAGTTCTTTATATATCTTAAAGAACAGTCCTCTATCACTTGTAGGGTTGATGAAACTCTTTTCCCATTCTGTAGGCTGTCCTTTTGTCCTATTGACAGTGTCCTTGGCTTTGCAGAAGCTTCTCAGCTTCAGGAGATCCCACTTATTGATTGTTGATTTTAGTGTCTGTGCCACTGGTGTTATATTTAGGAAGTGGTCACCTGTGCCAATTTATTGAAATGTATTTCCCACTTTCTTTTCTATCAAGTTTAAAGTGGCTGGGTTTAAGTTGAGGTCTTTGATCCACTTGGATTTGAGTTTTGTGCAGGGTGACAGGCTTGGATCTATTTGCATTTTTCTACACACTACCATCCAGTTATGCCAACACCATTTGTTAAATATACTATCTTTTTCCATTGAATATTTTAGACCTCTTCGTCAAAGATCAGGTGTTCATAGGTTTTGGGGTTAATGTCTGGATCCTCAATTCTATTCCATTGATCC
>PVIH01019757.1:14539-34523 GCA_004025045.1 Sigmodon hispidus
TTTTTTTTTTTTTTTTTTTTTTTTTTTTTTTTTTTTTTTTTTTTTTTTTTTTTTTTTTTTTTTTTTTTTTTTTTTTTTTTTTTTTTTTTTTTTTTTTTTTTTTTTTTTTTTTTTTTTTTTTTTTTTTTTTTTTTTTTTTTTTTTTTTTTTTTTTTTTTTTTTTTTTTTTGCCAATACCAGGCTGTTTTTATTACTGTAGCTCTATAGTATAACTTGAAGTCAGGGATGGTGATTCCTCCTGAGGTTCTATTGTTGAGTAAAATTGTTTTGGTAATCCTGACTTTCCTGTGTTATTCCAAATGAAATTGAGTATTGTTCTTTTAAGGTCCAGAAAATATTGTGTTGGAATTTTAATGGACAGCGCATTCTTGCTTTTGGTAGAATTCCCATTTTTACTATGTTGATCCTACCTATCCAGGAACATGGGAGAGCTTTCCATTTTCTGATATCCTCTCCAATTTCTTTCTTCAGTGATTTAAAATATTTGTCAAATAGATCTGTTTCTTCTTTGGTTATAGTTACTCCAAGGTTTTTAATACTGTTTGCAGCTATTATGAAGGGTAATGTTTCCCTTATTTCTTTTTTAGCCCTTCTATCTTTAGTGTATAGAAGGGCTACTGATTTCTTTGAGTTAATCTTATATTCTGCCACATTGCTGAAGGAGTTTATCACTCTTCTTAAAAGCACATTTGTCCATGGGTTGACCTGAATGTTCTATAGGAGACATTATGAGTGTAGTGAACACCCCCCACACTATGTTGCTTTTAATGACTTCACTTACTCTTGATCACCCACAGTTCAATACTATGAAATAGATAACTCAAAAATATTTTAAGTTCCATATTTTCCAGTAAAACCTCATGTTGCTTATTTTTATGTCAACTTAATACAAACTACAGATATGATCTGAGACACTAAAACATCAAGGTAGAAAATGCCTTCATAAGATCGGTCTGTAAGTAAGCCTACAAGGCATTGTCTTAATTAGTGATTGATGAGGTAGGGCCCAGACCACTGAGGGCAGTACCATCCATGGGATGATGGTCCTAGGTTCTATATAAAAGCAAGCTGAGCAGTAATGAAGAGCAAGCCAGTAAGGAACATCCACTACATGGCCTCTTCCTCAGCTTCTGCCTCCAGATCCATTCGCTGCTTAATCTACTGCATTAGCTTCCCTCAAAGGACTGTTATTGTGGATAAGTGGCCCCAAACCTTCTTACTCCACAGTTTGCCATTGGTCATAGAGCTTTCATTTCTGCAGTAAGAAATCTAACTAGAACAGCGCTGAAATTTCTTCTTGTTGATCCTTACCCTATTCTGACTTGCAGGGATATGATGCACTCCTTTGTTTTGCTTATCCAAGCAGTATGTTAAAGCACCAATACTAGTTGGTATTTAATGAAAACCCAGAGCCAGATATGGGGGAAAAGCTGGAATATCAGAGAGAGGAAACAGACCACAGGCAATTCTCACCTCTGTTTCTATAGAATACATAAATGTCTGCTTACATCTGTCTTAAATAGCTTCTCTGCCTAGTTGTTTCACTTCCGGGTTTAACTCTGCATCACAATCCTAGAGTCAGGATTAAAGGTGTAAAATATTGTTTGATTGTTAAGCCTTGAACACACAGAGACACAGAAAGATCTCTGTCTCCTGAATTATGGGATTTAAGGCTAGGTCACCACTTGGTAATTCCATGCTGGGATTAAAGGTATTAGTTGGCAGTTCACTCTCAATGCTTGACTGTGGGTGATTCTGTCTTCTGATATTCCAGGCTTATTTGATTAAATGTAAAATATATCAACACAGTATGTGATAAGTGCCTCATACTCATTTCCATTACTATCTGACTGTGGTACTTTGCAGTAACTGTGTTCAGATTCTCATTATTTTCACATATCTATGCCCCGAAATTCCAAGAGTAATGATGTTGGCAATTAAAACATGCTAAAAACCAACAATAAACAAAGAAAACGTATATTCCTTTCTTTAATTGAAAATGTAAAATTTCCAGAACAGGTTGTACAACAATAAAATTATGTTCTGGATATTGGCATATCTATAGTAAGGGCAGATCTGTCAGTGAAAACTTTAAAAAGCAGAAAGAAATGAGTACTAGGTTTGGTGTACTCCAAACAGACAAATTTACAATCATAGTGCAGAAGACGATGACTGCATATTAAGATGGAAGAGACATCAGTGTGTAGAAGACATAAAGAAAAAGCATACTGCCATTGAAGGCAACATATTCAAAGAATTGGGTCTATTTGAAAAAAAATGTCAATGTAATGATTTCCTTTTTTATTTTATTTTTTTATTTTTGCTGTTTTCATTATTATTTCAAACTAAGGAAGATTATATGCTAGTTAGCCTGGTATAATTTATGTCATACAGTGTGTACATATTCTGAAATACAATATTATGCTTTATACATACATATGGACATTATCTGCCAAACATAATACTATTTTTTTCTTTATTTATTTTGTATTTATCAAGAAAAACAGTAAAATGAATTTAAAATGCTGATAAGTTAACAATAACTATAAAGAAGATAAAAATCATAAGCATGACTTATCAAGGGTTATAATGCAAATAAGATTGCTACACATATATTTACTTTGTGTTGAGCTTTCCCTCTAAATTTTTTTTTCCGTCCCTGTATATCCTTATTCAAGGTCCCTTTCCCCTCCCGCCACATCAGGTCACTTTTTCTTCTCCACAATTCCCCATCCCTTCCCTGGGCAGGGAGCAGACAGTCCTATGGTCCCACTGACCCAATAATGCTTGGATCAGTCTCCAATCCTGGCAAATGCAGTTTTGTCGCCCCTCCCTCAAGAGTGAGTCAGGTGTTCCTATAGTTGGAGTGGGATCTGAAGGGTCAGTCCAGGGTGTTTCTGATCCCAGGCTGTTCAGTGGTTGTGGTTTGCAGCTTGGGCATGCTTGGTTTTTATTCCTTGTTTGTTTGTTTAGAGACCATTAATGAGTGAGTACACCCCCTGCTTATCCTTCTGAGTTTGTGATATCTCACTCAGGAGGATATTCTCCAAATTCCTCCATTTGCCTGCGAATTTTAGGATATCATTTTTTCTTATTGCTGAGTAGTATTCCATTGTGTAGATGTACCACAGTTTGTTAATCCATTCTTCAGTTGAGGGACATCTAAGTTGTTTCCAGGTTCTTGCTATTACAAATAATGCTGCTATGAACATAGTTGAGCTAATACCTTTGGAGTGTGAATGTGCCTCTTCAGGGTATACACCCAGAAGTGATATTGCTGGGTTCTTAGAGAGATTGATTCTCAATTTTCTGAGAAACCGCCATATTGCATTCCAAAGTGGCTGAACAAGCTCACACTCCCACCAACAATGGAGGAGTGTTCCCCTTGCTCTGAATCCTCTCCAACATAGGCTGTCATCTGTGCCTTTTATCTTAGCCAATTTAACAGGTGTTAGGTGGTATCTCAAAGTTGTTTTGATTTGCATTTCTCTGATGCCTAAAGATGAAGAGCACTTTCTCAGGTGCCTTTCAGCCATTCATAGTTCCTCTGCTGAGAATTCCCTTTTTATATTTGTACCCCATTTTTTGATTGGGTTATTCAAGGTTTTGGGCTCTAGGTTCTTGAGCTCTTTATATATCTATCTATATAATAGATATATATATAGATATATATATATATCTATATATATATATATATCTATCACTTGTAGGGTTGGTGAAAATCTTTTTCCATTCTGTAGGCTGTCGTTTTGTCCTATTGACAGTGTCCTTGGCTTTGCAGAAGCTTCCTAGCTTCAGGAGATTCCACTTATTGATTGTTGGTCTTAGTGTCTGTGTTACTGCTGTTATATTTAGGAAGTGGTCGCCTGTGCCAATTCGTAGAAGTGTATTTCTCACTTTTTTTTCTATCAAGTTCTTAGTGGCTGGGTTTAAGTTGAGGTCTTTGATCCACTTGGATTTGAGTTTTGTGCAGGGTGACAGGCTTGGATCTATTTGCATTTTCTACACACTTCCATCCAGCTATGCCAACACCATTTGTTAAATATACTATCTTTTTTTCCATTGAATGTTTTGGGCCTCTTTGTCAAAGATCAGGTGTTTATAGGTTTTTGGGTTAATGTCTGGATCCTCAATTCTATTCCATTGTTCCACAAGTCTGTTTTTATGCCAGTACCAGGATGTTTTTATTACTGTAGCTCTATAGTATAGCTTGAAGTCAGGGATGGTGATACCTCCTGAGGTTCTTTTGTTGAGTAAAATTGTTTTGACAATCTTGGAATGATATTCTGCTATACTTATAGGTGGATACCTAGACCAAATGTCATCAGAGGAGCACCATCCAGCAACTAAAAGGAGCAAATGCAGCCAAATCTAGGCAGAGAAATGGGAAGCTCAGTGAAGAGGGGGAAGAAGACATGTAGGAGCCAGAGAACCACATACCACAGGAACAAGGCCCACAGGAGCTACAAGTAGGGCTTAAAAGGGCACACAGGCTAAAGGGACAAACATGAACCCTGTTTGGGCTTCACCTACATCCTCTGTATATATACCTTATGTTTGTGTTGCTTATCGTTCTTGTAGGACTCTCAACAGTAGGAGTCCGATGTCTCTCTAACTCTTGCCTCCTTTTGAAACCCTTTTTCTTATATTGTATTGCCTCTTCCATCCTTGATATAAAGATTTGTGCCTTGTCTTATTGTATCTTGTTAGGTCACATTTGGTGGATACCTGGGAGGTATGTTTTTTTGTTTGTTTGTTTGTTTTCATTTTTTTTCTTTTAAAGAATCAGAGGAGGACTGGATCTTGGAGAGAAGGTGGGTGGAGATTACTGGGCAGAACCAAGTTTGAAGATGAGATAGTTCGGGATGTAATGTATGAGAGATGAATAAAAGGAAACTATCATGAAACTGTCCCATAAATAAACAACTCGAGGCTGTTTGAATTGTAATGAGAGTTCAATCATGAGCTGGGAGAAAAAAGTTCAAGTTTTGCTGGAACTGATGAGGAAATATCAGCAGGACCTGTGAAAGAGTTAGAAAGGTAACATGAAGAGTGACCCTATGCAATTCAAACTTTCAGCTGCAAGAAAATTGGAGCCTATGAGGGAAAAGTGGTCAAGAGAGCATCATTCAGAGAACTTAAAAGAAGGAAGTGGGTGCAATAAGAGGACTAGTTAAAACTGAGGAGTCTGTTCTGGGAGAGATTTGTGGGATTGAAGAGAATAATATTAGATTTATGGATACTAAATCTTTTATCCTATCTTGTGTTATGTCTATATTATATATTACAATTTATTATACAATGTATTTGTAATAAAATATATATGAAGTTGGGTGACATTTGGAATTGTATGCCTCCACTAGCTTTGGAGCATACCTCTGTAACTGAGGGAGAACCATAGCTATATCATGAAATGTGAAAAGCTTTATGAAAACCTACATATAAAGGAATAATCTAAATGAATTGCATAAAAGTACAAAAAATGGCATTTTAGATGTTTCTTCAAAACAGTGACGGGTGTTAGTGTAAACAAAAAATGAAAGCATATTTATTTAAAGTGACCTTAGAATTAATGATGTGCTTATTGATGGTACATAGAGTTGGACTGATAAGTGGAGATGTCTATAAAAGCGAGTGAAATGATTCTCACTGTATTTGGTATTTTTGCCGTAGAGAAGAACAGAGCACTTGTGTTTCTGCCACTGTAACCAGCACTACACATATATTACTTCCCTCTATTTTGAGATAAAGACTTCCCTTATGCTCCCATTTCACTGGGAAGACATTGGTCAGAAGTACCAAAAGACTATCTAGGTTGCACTATGGTTAGGTAGAAATCAAGTTCTGAGCAGCGTGATCTAAAGTTTGAGTATTCACATTGCTACTCCAGTTAGTGCATAGTTGACAGCACAATTTCATGAAGTCTCTGGCCTATCAGGAGACAATGGCAAAATTCTCCAAGGGCAGTGAAACCTCATTGCTCCAAAATAGTGAAGTAGAGAGTTATAACAACCTTCAAATGTATAATTTTACAATACCAATTCTAGGTATGGCCTCTTTAAATTATGCCATAATCTGTGACACTCATCTCCCCTTCATGTAGTACCAATTCCTCCACATAAAAAATGTACTAATTTAATTTGCTTCAGTATTCTAGTGTGATAATTCAGTGGTGGCAAGAGTCAAGATTTTCACAATCACAAGGGCTGCCTTTTTCAGAATCTGAAAAAGCATCCTTTTGGTTACCAGAAAGAAGAGTGTGGACAGATATCTTAATAAAATATATTTCTGACAGGGAGGATAAATCCTGAATAAGGCTATACACACACAGTATGAATATTATGAAATTGTTTTTTAAAATCATATTATTTATTTAAACCATAAATATATCTCTTTCAAAATTTAAATGTCCTTAAACCTCCTTAGGATATCTGTGGGGAGGGCCTCTCATTTTAATTAAAGATTTGCTTATTTATTTAATGAATGTTGATCTAAAAACTTTGGACAAATAAACTTTTTAGTACTCTTGCTTTGTTTTCTTGTGTTTTTAGATTGTCTCTCTCTGTGTAGCCCAGGCTGTCCTGAATCTGATTATGCAACCCAAGCTGGCCTAATTTTCACTACATAGTTTCTGCTCACAGACACAAGTGGTTGTGACTGACTCAGATGCTTCCCTTTCTCTATATTTCTCTATATATTATCTTAGATTCCTTATAACTTATTATGGAGTTTTGCGGAAAATACTGAAAATAAGCTGTTCTCCAGCATTCAGATGGTAGGTCAAGAATGAGATCTGCCTTTCCATTTTTCTAAAACCAATATGAAATGTGCTGAATTCCTTAGAGAAAATAATAAATGCATAAAAGCAAGGGCTATTATATCCCTAAGCATATAATTTACCTTACAAATGTAAGCATACACATACTCCACATCCTATGGGAATGAATGAGCATAAGTCCACTAGGGAATTCTGTTTCATTTCAGCAGAAAAGCAGGATATTGCTATGTATTAAAATTATTCACTACAGAAATAAACTGTCTCCAAACAGGGCTCATAATGCACATAGCCCTTGCATTCAAAGCTGAGGGAAGCATTTCAAGTTTACATATTATCTGACAAATGGTGCCACCGTTTGTTATTTGAGGTAAATATTAAAAAGTTCTTGAACAGAGATTTTAGAAATGGTAAAAAAAAATGAGTTATCCCCATGTTTATTAGTTCCATAGACATGCATCTTATTTATATTTATTCATGTATTATTTTATGAATTTATTTTTCTACCTAAAGAACATCAAGACAACTTCAAACCCTTGCCTTTTTAAAGCTTTCTACTTTAGTGCCAAAGCTACTTAGTCATCCATTTTTAACTGTCAATCATAACTGCAAGCACAAAGACTGTGTTACATGCAGTAAGGTAAGTTATGTTCATTGCAGTTTACCTAAAATGAATATGAATACAACACATAAAACTTTTCTGATGAAAGTAAATATAAAAGATTGAAAATGTGTGATTTACATAATTTTGATACCCATGTAAAGGAATGCCCTTGCAAAGAAATCTATCAATGTGAGGTCCTTAAAAGATTTGATTCTTGTGTTATCTATTGTCCATGAGTTAAAAGCAATAGATCTAAAAAATAAATTTGAATACCACTTAAAATGTATTTGGGGTATATAAATATATTAAGACTTAGTTAATAATTTATAACAGAATATTTTTTATTTTACAGCAAGCCAATAACCATTGATTCTTATTTAGAAAAAAATGATTTACAAGACTAAACCTACAACTAAAGTATATTAGGCAACTTGTCTGAAGTCACATGGCTTTTAAGCAGAGGACTTATGATCTAAACTTGATTTCAAACCTTATGCTTTTAATATATTCTATTTGAGTCAACCATGCATGAAAATTAAATAAGCATTTTAATTACCTACTAAGTGTTCTGAGGCATGCTGAGAGCTGTTGTAAGCTAAAAAAGTAATAGTTCTTTGTTATAGATCTTTAATCGTGGCACAGTTATTTAAAAATAGTGTAATGATATATAGTTAACTTTAAAACTGAATGTGAACTATAAAACTACTTAAAATGGTTCATATATCATAGCAGCTTACTAAATGGGTGGGGTATAAAATTATAAGTGACCATGTAAAGTAGGTTATTATTATGTGTAAATCCTTGCAGTTCTTGTAATCATAGCAAATTAAATGCATTTAAATGACTAATAGTGTTCTTAGTTAATCGTTATAAAATACCTCTATTAAATATTTTCTGACTTACTTTAAAGTATTGGGGAATGTCACTTACTATATATACCAGATTCCTATGTATCAGGAGCTGTAAATCTACCTTAAAATTCATTTCAATGTCAAATTTTAATTTTGTCTTTTTAAATATAGCAGAGGTCTCAGGATGTTTAAGAAGAGTATTTTACAAGGTTCCCAGGTAGATGATTTCAGTAACAACAGTAAAGCAGAAATGTGGTGGCCTTTGGGAAGTATGTAGGGTAATAAGGTCCTTTTGTGTACATTATTTTTTAATGAGAGCTATTAAGATTCTGGTTAAAGAAAATGTAGAAAAAATACAAAAACAAAACTGTGACACACAAGAGAGACAAGAAAGTAAAGCTTATCTTTGTGACTGAGGGGCATAAGCACAGTGGATATATGTGATTCTGAGATCTGAAGAGGGCCAATGCCAAATGAGCATTAAATGGCAAATGTTCTGAAAAGGGATAAAATGGGCTGAGGAGAATATGAGGGCACTAGAAGAGACTCTTCATACTTAAATAGTGAAACGGGCTTAACTAATGCAAAGAAGGGAGCTTGAACAAAATTTAGACATTGTAAGAAGATTTTAAAAAGAAACACTGAAGCCAAAACCAAAAATATCTGGAGTGATTTAAATTATATACATAGCTGTGGGGAGAGAAAACATGGAATTGAGTAATCAGTAAAGAGTGATGAATGGGTCATCAATAGAAGCAAAGAAGCCTTCCAGACATCAGACTACTTTCTGCTGGAAAACAAAGAATATGGTTGACCCAAGCTCACACCCTGTGAAAGCCAATCATTTCTTCTGCTTGACCCACTTCTGCTTGACTTGATGCAATCTTCAACCCAACCAGGCAGGTTTATTTAGCAAATTAAATTACAAAATATTCTTTGAATTTTATTTCATGTAAACAGCAATTCTTTATTACAATAATATCTATGTTTCATGTGCTCTCTATTTGGTAATTATTTTTTTTTAAACTTTATTTTTATTTATTTATTTGCCTTGGTGTTTTCCTGGAACTGGAACTACAGACAGTTGTTAGCTGCCATGTGGGTGCTGGGAATCGAACCCGGGTCCTCTGGAAGAGCAGATGGTGCTCTTAACCGCTGAGCCATCTCTCCAGCCCCTCTATTTGGTAATTATAATTCATAATAATATTACATAACAATTTTGCTTATCTAAAATTTAAATTTAACTAAATTTTTTTATCTATCTGGGAAATGTAGAATATAATTCTTGGTTGACACTGATTTTAATTTTTTCTCAATATTCCCTTGTCTCTGCACATAATCTTTGCTGGTATGTTATAAGGGTATTGACATTTACAGAAGCCAATATGATAAAAACTTTAATAGGAAATTTGAAGGCTTGCATTACAATTTTATATTTTATTGAATAATCACATGGGGAAACTGAATAGAGTTATTCAAAACTGGAGCTGAATTGAATGTTTACCAATCATAAGACCAGGCAAAAACTCTAGGTCACAAACTTACATAGGCAGTTTTAGTGAAGAATGAAAAAACTTATTGCAATTGTCTTCCAAACTAAATAAAAAAATTTATCAACAACATACAGAAATAGGAAGATGATCAAGTTATTTAACAGAAGCAAAGTGGAAACTACATTTTTAAAATTATAAACAAATAAGGAAAACACATGTAAAGTATTTTATTTAATACATTAGCTAATTTAAAGTTTTTGAAAGATCATTTCAACATGGGATAACTAAAATATGAATTAAATGTGTTACTTTTCTTGCATAAATTTTAAAAATTTCAGTGTACCTTTAATGTTAACTTCAAAACTAAATATGAATTGCATGTCACTTGAAGTGTTCAAGGATTATGTATGGCAAGTCCTGCTGCCTTAAAGAATTGGTCCCATAACTCAAGATAAAATTTATGTATCAGAAACTTAAGATGATAAGGATTTGGAAAAGTTAGTTATTAAAATTTGAGGTCTCTATTAGGACAAGAATATTATGAAAACACAAATGTGTGAATGAAAACAAATATTCTCAAATCACAGAATACTCGTTTTCTTATTTCTTAAGATATAATCTGAAAAACTAGTTACATTTAAAGAGTGAAGAATTGACATACACATTATGAGGACACAAATAATCAAGAACATTAATATATCTTTTCTATCTCATAGTCAATATTGAGCACAATCTATTCTTTGGCTTCTGTATCACATCACAGGCATGTTACGTGTACTTAGGCATTGTGTGTCCAGAAATTTTATGCTGGATGACTGGAGCTTTTATTCTGTGACCAATAGTTCCTTATTCTTTCTAGCATCCTGTCCTAGGTAATTACTCCTTTATGATTTCTGTGATTTCAAGCTTTAACATTCTGCATAATTAATACCAAACAATATCTTTTTCTGTATTTGGCTGAGTTCCTTAAAGAATGTTTTCTTTACTCATGCTGTTCAAATGTCAACATTATCCTGTTTTAAACACTATATAATATTCTATTATACATACAGAAATGTCTCAACTTAAAAATATCATTACAATTTTAACATTTACTTTTCTGTGAGTGTGTGGAGGGAAGTATGTGAATGCCATGATGTATACATGTTCTGAGCATGCTTGTGTATATGTTTGTGCATATAAGTATGTGAATTACATATATGTGTGTATGTGTGTAGAACAGAGGATGAGCTGCAAAATGTGTTGTCTCCTTCTACCATGTGAGTTCTGTGAATTAATTCACATACTCAGGATGGGCAAACTAGTGTCCTTACCCACTGGACAATCTCTCTGGCCTTCATTTTTATTGTTTCATTAATCTTAACAGTTGATTTATTTTCATATTTGAACTTTTTAGAATAATTCTATAATGATGGTGATAGGCTGCTATCTCCAATAACTGCTATGCCTTATGGTAATTTTCTTCTAGTATTTTATATAAATATAATTATTTTCCACATAGTATCAACTATGTTTATTTTTATTCTAAGGAAAAGAAGTTATAATAAAATACATGTCTGTAGTAGTTTCAATATACTGTCATAGAGAATGGCACTATTAGCAGGTGTTTTTTTGGAGTGGGTATGCCATTGAGGTTTTCTATGCTCATGATTCCACCCAGTGTTTCAATTTAATTTCTGTTGCTTAACAGCCAAAAGTTAGCGAGCACTATGTCTGCCTGCAATATGTCATGATTCCCTCCATGATGATAATGGACAGAACCCTTGAAACAGTAAGCTAACCAACCTCAATTAAATGTTTTCTTTATAAGGGTTCCTGTGATTATGGTATCTCTTCATGGAAAAAGAAACACTAAGAAAATGTCAACCATCAAATATGCTTGATGAAATTCCATTTTGTTACTTTATTTGAGTAAAAAATTAAATACTTTACCACTAAAAACAAACACAACCTGGTGAAAATAAAATATATTAGTTCTTCAATTTATTGCTTAAGCAAAAATATTAGGATATCAGCAGCATGAAAAAAACATCCAAGATAGTCACCACTGGACCAAGGGCCATACTATAAAGCAAATGTTTCTGAGAATGAAAGACCATATTAATATATAAAAATTACTCATTATAGAGAAAAACAATCTAAATTAAGACTCTAAGTTTATACATTAAAAATGCTTATTAGTCTGAGAAAACAGTTCATTAGTAGTTGCTGTCTATATGGGAACCATAGTTCAATTCTGGAACTTATATCAAGAAACTTAAGGACAACAATGAATTTCTGTAATCTCAGTACTAGAGAGGCAGAGACAAGTGGATGGGATGCATGGACTTTACTTATTACTAAGTTTAGCCAAACAAATGTTTCAGGCAATGTAAGAGAGCTTATCTCAAAATAATAAAGAAGGAAAGAGGGATAGAAAGAGTATATGTGTGTGAGAGAGAAACAGAGACACAGAGAGACAGATGCTCAAGAAATGAAAACAGAAGTCTGTGGATACAATGAGAGGGAATGGGAAAATATGAAAAGAAGCTCTATCTGGAGATGAGGGAAGAGGCAATATAAGAAGTACAGTAGTAAGATTAATACATATACTTTCGTTTTTCAGATAGATTACACTACAAAGGATGATAATGCTGCTCCTCCAAAAGTCACAGTCTATGCAATAAAACTCCTAAAACCAGGCATTAGAAACATCATTATGGGCATCATCAGAGATGAACTGATGCCTTGGAAACTCAGACCTACATCCAGAGTAGAATCAGAGGTGAACAGATTCCAGCACATGGGCTGCCAATCCAGAGAATCCCTCTCCGGGGCAACGTCACACCCAAGGTTCTGATCACAGACCCTTGCTAGCAGACAAGCCCTAGGCTTTAGATGTGAGGAGCCTCCCCAGCAACCACTAACAGAAGAGACCTCCAACAGCCAGGACCCACCTCTAGGATGAGTTGCATCATCATACACTGTCAGGCTCCTTCAAAACACAGAAATGTGCCTAAAGCAGAGTCAGAGATTGTGCAGACCCTTTTCTCAGAGTAGACAGGAGACACACAAGACCTCTAGCCACAAATGATTACGAGTTGACTGAATGTGAACCACTGAAGCTATGTGCAGATGCCAGTGCAAGAATATATATAACAATATAAAGAACAACAAGACAACAACAGAAGAAACTGGTGGTTCCAAAATACCAAGTCTTGAACAAAACAATAAAGAGGAAACAGAAGAAAACATCAGCAAAAACACCTTAATGAAGACTATAGAAGCCTTAATAGAGAATATGAAAAATTCCCTTAAAGAAATAGAAGAAAATACAAAAAAATTGGAAGAGAAAAACAAATCCTTGAAAAACAAAATCAAAAACAAAAAAATAACAAGAAAAGAAATAAACATTCCTAAAGCTACAAATTGAGAAAGAAGTATTAAAAAAGGCACAAAATGAGGAAAAGATGGAAATAGAAATTCTTAAGAAAAGAGCTGGAACTTCATATACAAGCATAACCAACAGAATCTAAGAGATGGAAGGAAGAATCTCAGGAATGGAAGACTCAATAATGGAAATAGATACATCAGTCAAAGAAAACACTGAAACCATAAAAGCCATAACACAAAATGTTCAGGAAATTTGGGACACTATGAAAAGGCCTAACCTAAGAATAATAGGAATAGAAGGAGAAGAATACCAGTTCAAAGGCACAGATAATATATTCAATAAAGTCATAGAAGAAAACTTTCTCAACCTAAAGTAGGAAATGCCTATAAAGCTACAAGAAGCTTACAGGATACCAAATAGATTTGACTCCCCAAAAAAGTCCACTTACCACATAATAATCAAGACACAAAACATACAGAACAAAGAAAAAATTTTAAGGGGTGCAAAAGAAAAGGACCAACTCACCAATAAAGGCAGATCCATTAGAATAACATTTGACTATACAGAAGAAACAATGAAAGAAAGAAGGTCCTGGTCAGAAGTTATATAGACACTAAGACAACATGGTTGCCAACCTAGAGTACTATACTCAGCAAAACTATCAATCACCATAGATGGAGTAAACAAGATATTTTATGACAAAGTCAGACTGAAACAAAACCTATCTACAAATCTGGCCCTTCAGAAAGCATTAGAAGCAAAACTCCAACCTGAGGATCCCCCCAGGAAACCACAAACAATTGATAATCTCACAGAAGAAAAGCCTAAAGAAAGAAAATACATACAAGCTACCACCAAAAATGCAGGATTAATAATCAGTGGTTATTAATATCTCTTAATATCAATGGACTCAATTCACCTATAAAAAGATACACACTAATATGATAGATACAAAAACAGAAGCTATCCTTCTGCTGCATACAAGAAACACATCTCAACCTCAAAGACAGACACAGGCTCAGAGTAAAGGGTTGGGAAAAGGTCTTCCAATCAAATGACCCTAAGAAACAAGCCTGGGTTGCTATCCTAATATCTATCAAGGTAGACTTCATACTAAAATTAATTAAAAGAGACCATGATGGATATTACTTATTCATCTCAGAAAAAATTGATGAATATGAGATTTAAATTCTGAATATTTATGCCCCTAATATAAGGGCACTTATCTATGTAAAAGAAATACTACTAAAGCTCAAATCCCATATCAATTCTCATACCCAAATAGTGAGACAATTCAATACGCCACTTTCACACTTGGATAGGACATCTAGACAGAGAATCAAGAGAGAAATAAAGAGTCTAACAGAGGTAATGATGCAAATGGATTCAATACATATTTATAGAAGCTTCCACCCAAACACAAAGGGATATACATAATTATCAGCACTATATGGAACTTTCTCTAAAATTGACCACATATTTGGTCATAAAGCAAATATAAATAGATGCAAAAAATGGAAATAATTCCTTGTATCACATCAGAGACCATGGCCTAAAGTTAGAGTTCAAAAACATCAAAAATCAGAGAAAGCCTACCAACTCATAGAAACTAAACATCACTCAACTGACCAAGGGTCAAGGAAGAATTTAAGAAAAAAATCAAAGACTTGATAGAATATAATAAAAAGGAATCCATAACATATCCAAACTTTGGGATACAATGAAAGCAGTCTTAAGTTGAAAATTCATAGCACTAGATGACTACATGAAATGACTAGAGAAATCCCATACAAGAGAACTGTCAGCATACATAAAAGACCTAGAACAATTAAAAGCAAACATACCTAGAAGGAGTAGACAGCAGAAAAAAATCAAACTTAGAGCTAAAATCAACACAATTGAAACAAAAAGAACAATACAAAAAAATCCAATGAATCAAAGAGTTGTTTCTTTGAGAAAGACATGAAGGTAGATAAACCCTTATCCAAACTAATCAAACAGCAGAAAGAGAGTATCCAAATCAACAAAATCAGAAATGAAAAGAAAGACACAACTATGGAACCCCAGGAAATCCAGAAAATTATCAGGTCATACTTTGAAAATCTATACTCCATAAAAAATGGAAAACCTAGAAAAAATGGACAGCTTTTTAGACAGTGACCATTTACCAAAATTAAATCAAGATCAGATTAAATACCTAAACAGACCTATAACCATAATGGAAATTGAAGCTCTCATTAAAAGACTCCTAAGTAATAAAAGCACAGGACCAGAGGGTTTCAGTGCAAATTCTATTAGACATTAAAAGAAGGACTAATACCAATATTCCTCAAACTTTATTCCTTCAGTTTCATAGAGTAGAAACTGAAGGAATATTGCCAAATTCTTTTTCTGAGGCCACAATAACACTGATGTCCAAGTCCCTCAAAGACACAACAAAGAAAGAATTACAGAACAATTTCACTCATGAATACTGATGCAGAATTCTGGCAAACTGTATACAACAACATATCAACTATACCATCCACCACCAACAAGTAGGCCTCATCCTACTTGTTCAACATACGAAAAACCATAAATGTCATTCATTGTATAAACAAAGTAAAGAAAAAAAAAGATTCTCTCCTTAGAAATTTTAAAAGCCTTTGACAAAATTCTACACTCCTTTATGATAAATATCCTGGAGAGATCAGGAATACAGGGAAAATATCTAAATATAATAAAGGTGATTTACAAGAAGCAGACAGCCGACATCAAACTAAATGGAGAAATACTCAAAGCAATCGCACTAAAATCAGAAACTAGACAAAGTGTTCCTCTCTCCACTTAACTATTCAATATAGTTCTCAAAGTTTTACCTAAAGCAAGAAGAGAACATAAAGAGATTAAGGGGCTACAAATTGGAAACGAAGAAGTGAAACTATCTCTATTTGCAGATGACATGATTGTACACATAAGTGATCCACAAAATTCTACCAGGGAACTTCTACAGCTGATAAACACTCTCAGCAATGTAGCAGGATACAAGATAAACTCAAAGAAATCAGTAGTCTTCCTATAAACTAAGGTTAAAAGGACTGAAAAAGAAACGAGGGAAACATTACTATTTTTAATTGTTGCAAATAGCATTAAAAACCTTGGAGTAACTATAATCAAAGATGTAATAGATCTATTTGACAGAAACTTTAAATCACTGAAGAAAGAAATTGAAGAGGATACCAGAAAATGAAAAGATCTCCCATGTTCCTGCATTGGTAGGATCAACATAGTAAAAATGGCAATCCTACCAAAAGCAATCTACAAATTCAATGCAATTCCCATGAACACAATGTTTTGCAGACCTTGAAACAACAATACTCAATTTCATTTGGAATAACAGGAAAGCCAGGATTGCCAAAACAATTTTGCTCAACAAAAGAACCTCAGAAGGCATAAGTTCTGACTTCAAGTTATACTATAGAGCTATAGTAATAAAAACAGCCTGGTACTGACATTAAACAGACTTGTGAATCAATGGAATTGAACTGAAGATCCTGGCATTAACCCCCATACCTAAGAACACCTGATCTTTGACAAAGAGAACAAAAATATTCAATGGAAAAAAGATAGTATCTTTAACAAATGGTGTTGGCATAGCTGGATAGCAGTGTGTAGAACAATGCAAATAGATCCAAACCTATCACCCTGCACAAAACTCAAATATAAGTAGATGAAAGACCTCAAAAAAACCCAGCCACACTGAATTTGATAAGAAAGAAAGTGGGATATACCCTCCAATGCACAGGTGACCACTTTCGAAATATAACATCAGTAGCACAGACACTAAGAACAACAATCAATTAAGTGGGACCTCCTGAAACTGAGAAGCTTCTTTAAAGCCATGGACACAGTCAATAAGTCAAAACAACAGCTAACAGAATGGGAAAGGATTTTTACCAACCCTAGAAGTGACAGAGGACTTATCTCTAAAATATATAGAGAACTCAAGAAACCCAATCAAAAAATGGGATTCAGAACTAAAAAGAGAATGCTCAGCCAAAGATTTTCAAATGGCTTAAAGGCACTTTAAAAAGTGCTCAATATCCTCCTGAGCAAGGTATCACAAACCAAGAAAGATAAGCAGGGGATGAACTCACTCATTAGGGAATTCTAAACAAAACAAAACAAAACAAAGAGCAAAGCATGCTCAGGCTGCAAACCACCACCACTGAACAGCTTGGGATCTGAAACACCTTGGACTGACTCCTTGGATCCCATTCCCCCTAGAGGATCACCTGACTCAGCCTTGATGATGGGGGGAGAAAACTAGATTTGCCAGGAGTGGAGACTGAACTAAGCAATATTGGAAACATGGGACTTTGGGACTGCCTACCCATGGGGGTGGGAAGGGAAATGCAGAGAAGAGAGAATAACCTGATGTGGTGGGAGGGGGAAGGGACCTTGAATAAGGATATACAAGGATAGAGAATGTAAATTCTTTATTCATAATAATAAAAAATAAAGAAGAAATAAAAGTGCTCAACATCTTTAGCCATCAGAGAAATGCAAATCAAAACAACTTTGACATTCTCCCTTACACCTGTCATAATGGCTAAGATTAAAGGCACAGATGACAGCCTATGCTAGAGAGATTGAGAGGCAAGGGAAACTCTCCTCCATGGTTGGTGGGAGTGTAAGCTTGTTCAGCCACTCTGGAATGAAGTATGGCAGTTTCTCAGAAAGCTGGGAATCACTCTCCCCAAGGATCCAGCAATATCACTATTGGGCATATACCCTAATGATGCACATTCACTCTCCAAAAGCATTAGCTCAACTATGTTCATAGCAGCATTAATCATTATAGCAAGAACCTGGAAACAAGCTAGATGCTCATCAAATGAAGAAAGGTTAACAAACTGTGGTATATCTACACACAGGAGTACTACTCAGCAGTAAGAAAAAATAATATCCTAAAATTTGCAGGCAAATGAAAGGATTTGGAGAATATCCTCCTGAGCAAGGTATCACAAATCCAGAAAGATAAGCATAGAATGTACTCACTCATTAGTGGACTTGAAACAAAATCATATCATACCCAAGCTGCAAACCACAACCACTGAATAGCTTGGGATCTGAAGCTACTTGGCATGGCACCTTGGAGCCCATTTCCTCAGGGGAACACCTGATCCTTTCTTGATGTTGGGATGAGGAAAGCAGATTTGCCTGGAGTGGATGCTGAACTAAACCACCTTAGGACCTTGGGATCTCCTCTCTTTCTTGGGGAGGAGGTAAGGAGATGAGGAGAAGAAAGAATGACTGGAAGGGCGTGAGGGGAAGGAAGTTTGAACAAGAGGATACTTGTATAAAAATGAGACTTTATTCATAATAAAAAAAGAAACATCATTTCAAAATGTTGGTCAGGAGACATCAAGACATGTCAATATATTATAAGACATTACATTGATTTGGTTGTCTCCCAGAATTTGAAGGTAATTGTTTATCCCTGAAGAACTACATTTCTCAGTCACAGGAACTCAGAGGAATTGGTGTGAAACTAACCTGAAAGCTTCCCCTCTGAGGATTGGCTCTCATAGGATTCGAACGTATTATGCAAGATGCCCAGCGAAGGAAGCAAGAAATAGTTCTTCTAGTCTGATAGATCTGAAATACAATGTCCAGGGAGCCAAGATACCACTAATGATGCAATGCTGACATGACTTTTAGGTAGCCTTCAGCTCTCTAATTTTACTTAAGGTATATTCAATAAGAAGAAAGTCATGCACAGTGCTGCAAACCTAGTCAAATTTCCATCAATGGTGAGATATGGGATATAAAAAAGCCTCCTACTACAATTTTCCTAAGTAAGTATAATTTCTAACTGTATGTTTATAGTAAGTTATAACTGATCAAAATGTAGAGAATCACTGATAGTGGGGTGCCCAGACCAATTGATATTTCTACAATACAAGTGTTACACCTAAAACTCTGGTAACAGAGATTTTAACACCCAGAGGACAAGGATATATGCAGAGAGATTGAGTTTTTCTATAGGGCTTGGATACTAAGGCTATGAAAACTTGATGTACTATTCTAGATAAAAATTTAACAAGACATCACTATTCAACATGCCATTGTAGACAGAGGAAATCTCACTCATCCCTAGATGAAGACCTATAGGCAATCAATATCAATGAAGAGAGAAAGAATTATTCTACCTGGAGTAAAATTCTATCAAATACCAAATAGCCAGCCCTAAAATTGTAACCATATGATCAACACTATATATGTGGTCTCAGCAGGTTCCATTTATATATATGTATATATATATATATGTGTGTGTGTATATATATACATGTAACAATAGTACTTAAATAAAACAAAAGCAATAATGTGGGGAAATAGGAGGAGGAATTGGAGGCAGGGGAAATGAACAGTAGAAAAATGGAGAAGGATATGCTAACTGGGGATTTAAGATGATCAAGATGTATTAGAAACATGTTTGGAATATCAGAGTGAATTCCACTAGTTTGCATAGTTAATACTTGCTACTAAAATAAAAAAAAATTAAGAAAAATAAGTGAGGACTGACTCTCAAAGTTTACTCTGGGCACAGACACAAAAACACTCCATCTATGTGCAACCCTCACATATAGTCACACACACACACATAGATTGTCTATAAATATATTAGATATGGAATACATAGAATACAACCCTACAAGTGATAGAGGACTGATCTCTAAGATATATAAAGAGCTCAAGAATTTAGAACCCAAAACCTTGAATAACCCTATCAAAAAATGGGGTTCAGATCTAAAAAGGGAATTCTCAGCAGAGGAACTACGAATGGCTGAAAGGCACCTGAAAAAGTGCTCTTCATCTTTAGCCATCAGAGAAATGCAAATCAAA
>PVIH01019758.1:0-34422 GCA_004025045.1 Sigmodon hispidus
TGCCTGTAACAGCAAACCATGGAGCTGCAATGTCACATTCCTTTAAAAATCTCTCTAATGTGCTTTCCTTAATTTCTAGACCTTTGGTTTGTAACAGCTCCTGTAGAGCTAGAAAAATTGGATGTGAGGTAGAATTACCCATCCTTTTATATCCCTGATCTTACTTTCAGAATTTTCTCAGAGCCTCAATTTCACTTTCTCTATTTCTGCTCTGCTAAACAGCCCCAATTTCAGCTTCCCTATTCCTGCTGCGTGTCTGCAGCAATGAGAGGTTACGCTCGCTCATCAGCAAGCTGCCTCTCCTCTGTCTTTCCCTACAGATGGAGCTCTGTCCGCTATAACTGTGGATCCCAATTACCTGGGACTTACCGGTGTACCCCCTGACGGTGGAGAGTTCTGGATCCCATCGTCCGTTGGAGCAATTCCCCGAAGTGATTCCCCGGTACGGACCACCAGTTGTCGCGCCCAACCTCACCAGCAAGGAAGAACACAACTCAGGATTCTTCTCTCCAGCCATTTTATTCAGGACTTTGTTACAATCTTCTGACTTCCGACTTATGACCCCGGGGGGGGGGAAGCCCGCTTGTGGCTAAATACCCTCTGGGCCTCCAACCCCAGTAAGCTACGTGGACATCGCCCATAGGTCCTAGGATGTGGAAGCAAGCCACCATCCTTACCTACAGCCAAAAAAGGAGTTGTTTACTCCCGAGAGCACTAGCCCTCAGGAGGGCTGAAGGCGGAAACCGGTGCCATCTGTATGGCATGGTACAATGCAGCTCCCTACAACTGGAGGTAAATATTTATCAGTTGTGACCCTGAATCAATAAGAGAGTGAGTGACCATAAATGTCTAAGGTTGTAAATATGAAGTAGCTACAGCAATAACAGCCTATTCCAATCTTCATTCAATTCTCCCCTGAGTTTTAATTACTTAGAATGTAGTTCTCTGAAGACAGATTATTTCTCACAGATAGAATATACCTTAGGTAATAAGGCACATATTTCAAAATCAATAGCTCTAATAGGCTCACTATTTTTGCAGTGACAATGAGTTCTTACCTCAGTCTTCTTTTTAAGAATCAACAGAAGGACAGACACATGTACAATTATATAAGTTATTTCCTTGCCCAGCAAATGAAATTTCAGTGTTGATACTTAATCCCTGTTGTTACACAGTCAGAGGACAGTGATGGTAAGAGATAATAAAGTCATGAGCTTGAATAGAATATTTTTGTAATTTATTTGTTCATATTATTATTCTTTTTTATTTTATTATTATAAACAAAGAAGTCACACTTTCTATCCTTGTATATCCTTATTCAAGCTCCCTTCTTCTTCCCAACACATCAGGTCATTCTCTCTTCTCCACAACTCCACATTGCCCCACTGGGCAGGCAGCAGGCAGTCCCAAGGTTCTACTGTCCCAATATTGCTTAGTTCAGCCTCCACTCCTGGCAGATCAAGTTTTCTTCCCCCAACCTCAAGACTGAGTCAGGTGTTCCTCTAGGGGGAGGGGGATCCATAGTGTCAGTCCAAGGTGTTTCTGATGCCAAGCTGTTCAGTAGTTGTAGTTTGCAGCTTGGGCATGCTTTGCTTTTTTCTTGTTTGTTTGTTTGTTTGGAGTCCATTAATGAGTGAATACATCCCCTTCTTATGTTTCTGGGTTTGTGATACCTCGCTCAGGAGGATATTCTCCAGATCCATCCATTTTCCTGCAAATTTTAGGAAACCATTTTTTCTTACAGCTGAGTAGTACTCCATTGTGTAGATGTACCACAGTTTGTTTGAATAGAATATTTGTCCTTGTTAAAAAAATCAAAATCTCTCATACTTTCTTTCATGTGAACAAATGCAAACTAAAAAGTGATCAACATCACTTTATCTTGGACGTCTCAGACCCTAAGTTATGGGAAATGGGCATTAATTGTATGAATGACTCAATGTGCTCCTTTTCTCAGAATATTTTTGGGGGGTTAACAAAATGACTTTTTATTATGAATAAAGTCATATTTTTTTATCCATGTATCCCTTTGCTCAAATTCCCTTCTGCCTCCTGCCACTCCCAGTCACTCACTTTTCTCTCAATCAATTTATTTCCTCCCCAGCAAGGGCAGGAGGTTCCAAGGTCCCAAGGAGGCTTAGTTCAGCATCCACTCCAGGGATATCCGTTTTGTCAACCCAATGTCAAAACTGGGTCAGGTGTTCCTCTTGAGGATATCGGCGCCAAAGTGCCAGTAAAATGTGTTTAAGGTCCTAAGTTGTTAAATGGTTGTAGTTGGTAGCTTGGGTGTGCTTTGCTTTTTGCTTAAAGTCCACGAATGAGTAAATACATCCCCTGCTTATCTTACTGTGTTTGTGAATCTCACTGAGGAAGATATTCTCCAAATCCATCCATTTGCCTGCAAATTTTAGGTATCATTTTATCTTATTGCTGAGTAGTACTCCATTGAGTAGAAGTAGCACAATTTATTAATCCATTCTTCAGTTGAGGGCCATCTAGGTTGTTTCCAGCTTCTTGCTGTTATGAGTACTGCTGCTATGAACATAGTTGAGCTAATGCCTTTGGAGTACAAATGTGCATTTTTAGGGTATATGCCCAAAAGAAGTATTGCTGGATGTTTGGGGAGATTGTTACCTAGTTTTCTAAGAAACTGCCATACTGCATTCCAGAGTGGCTGAACAAGCTTACACTCCCAACAACAATGGAGGAGTATTCCCCTTGCTCTGAAAATCATTGGCTCTCATCTGTGTCTTTTATTTTAGCCAATCTGACAGGTGTAAGGTGGTATCTCAAAGTGTTTTGAGTTGCATTTCTCTGGTGGCTGAAGATGTCCAGCAATTTTACAAGTGCCTTTCAACCATTTCTTATTCTTCTGCTGAGAATTCCCTTTTTAGTACTGAACCCTATTTTTTGATTGGGTTAATCAAGATTTTGAGCTTTAGTTTCTTGAGTTTTCTACATATTTTAGAGATCAATCTTCTGTCACTTTTAGGGTTGGTGATAATCTTTTTCCATTCTGTAGGCTGTCTTTTTGTCATACTGACTGTGTCCTTGACTTTACAGAAGCTTCTCTGTTTCAGGAAGTTCAGCTTATGGATTGTTGTTCTTAGTGTCTGTGCTTCTGGTGTTATATTTAGGAAGGGATTGCCTGTGCCAATGCGTTTGAGAAATTTTTTTTTATCAAGTTCAGTGTGCCTGGGTTTATGTTGAGGTCTTTGATCCACTTGTATTTGAGTTTTGTGCAGGGTGATAGGTTTGGATCTATCTGCATTTTTCTACACACTACAATCCAGCTGTGCCAATACCATTTGTTAAAGACACTATATTTTTTTCCATTGAATATTTTGGGCTTCTTTTTCAAAGATCAGGTGTTCATAGGTTAATGCCCAGATCCTCAATTTGATTCCATTGATCAACAGGCCTGTTTTTATGCCTGTACCAGGCTGTTTTTATTACTGTAGCTCTATAGTATAATTTGAAGTTGGGGATGGTGATGTCTCTTGAGGTTCTTTTGTTGTGCAAAATTATTTTGGCAATCCTGGCTTTTTTCTGTCATTCTAAACAAAATTGAGTATTGTTCTTTCTATGTCTGTAAAATATTTTGTTGGGATTTTAATGGGAAGTGTGTTTAATATGTAGATTGCTTTTGGTATAATTGCCATTTTTACTATGTTGAGCCTTCCTATCCTGGAACATGGGAGATCTTTCCATTTTCTAATATCCTCTGCAATTTCTTTCTTCAGTGATTTACAGTTATTGTGAAATAGACCTGTGACTTCTTCGGTTATAGTTACTCTTAGTATATAATGTTATTTGCAGCTATTATTAAGGGTGATGTTTCTCCTATTTCTTTTTCAGCCTGTTTGTCTTTAGTGTATATGAGGGCTACTGATTTCTTTGAGTTAATCTTGTATTCTTCTACATTGCTGGAAGGGTTTTTCATTTGTAGAAGTTCCCTGGTAAATTTTGTGGATCACTTATGTATATAATTATATCATCAGCAAATAGAGATAGTTTCACTTCTTCTTTTCTAATTTGTATCCCCATAATCTTTTCTGTTTTCTTATTGAATTAGATAAAACTTCAAGAAATGTATTGAATAGATAAGGTACAAGATGATATCCTTGTCTAGCTCCTGATTTTAGTTAGATTGCTTTGAGTTTCTCTCAATTTAATTTTATGTTGGCTCTGGGCTTCTTGTAAATAGCCTTTATTATAGTTAGATATTTTCCCTGAATTCCTGATCTATTCAGGACTTTTATCATAAAAGAGTGTTGAATTTTGTCAAAGGCATTCTCAACATCTAAGGATATGATGATGTGATTTGTTTTCTTTAGATTGTTTATATGATAGATGACATTTATGGTTTTTCTTTTTTCTGATTTTTTTGGTTGATTCATTTTTAATCATTTTATTAATCATTAATAATACAATAATATTTTATTGTATTATTATGAACAAAGAAGTCACACTTTCTATCCTTGTATATCCTTATTCAAGGACCCTTCCCTCTCCCACCACATCAGGTCATTCTCTCTTCTCCACAACTCCCCATCCACTCTCTGGGCAGGAAACAAGCAGTCCCAAGGTCCCGCAGTCACAATATTGCTTAGTTCAGCCTCCACTCCTAGCAGATCAAGTTTTCTTCCCCCAACCTCAAGACTGAGTCAGGTGTTCTTCTAGGGGGAATGGGATTGAAGGAGTCAGTCCAAGGTCTTTCTGATACCAAGTTGTTCAGTGGTTGTGGTTTGCACCTTGGGCAAGCTTTGCTTTTTTCTTGTTTGTTTGTTGGTTTGTTTAGAGTGAACTAATGAGTGAGTATATCCCCTGATTATCTTTCTGCATTTGTGATACCTCGCTCAGGAGGATATTCTCCAAATCCATTTATTTGCCTGCAAATTTTAGGATATCATTTTTTTCTAACTGCTGCTTAGTACTCCATTGTGTAGATGTACCACAGTTTGTTAATCCGTTATTCAGTTGAGGGACATCTAGGTTGTTTTCACGTTCTTGCTATTACAAATAACGTTGCTATGAACATAGTAGAGCTAATGCCTTTGGAGTGTGACTGTGCATCTTTAGGGTATACACCCAGAATTGATATTGCTGGGTCCTTGGGGAGATTGATTCTCAGTTTCTTGAGAAACCGCTATACTGCATTCAAATGTGGCTGAACAAGCTTACAGTCCCACCAACAATGAAGGAGTTTTTCCCTTGCTCTGCATCCTCTCCAGCATCGCATATCCTCTGTATCAGATGGTATTTCAAAGTTGTTTTTATTTGCATTTCTCTGATGGCTAAAGATGATGAGCACTTCTTCAGGTGCCTTTCATCTGTTTGCAATTTTTCTGCTGAGAATTCCCTTTTTTGATCTGAACACCATTTTTTTGATTTGCTTATTCAACGTTATGGGCTCTAGATTTTGAGTTCTTTTTTTTAATTTTTTTTCCTTCTTTATTTTATATTTATCAAAAAAAACAGTAAAAAGAAATTAAAATGCAGAGGAGTTAACAATAACTATACAGAGGATAAGAATCATAAGCATGGCTTATCAAAGGTGGAAATACAAATAAGATTGCTACACATATATTTACTTTGTGTTCAGCTTTCCCTCTGAATTTTTTTCCATCCCTGTATGTCCTTATTCAAGGTCTCTTCCCCCTCCCAACACATCTGGTCATTTTTCTTCTATGCAACTCCCCATTCCCTCCCTGGGCAGGGAGCAGACTTATGGTCCCACTGACCCAATAATGCTTGGATCAGTCTTCACTCCAGGCCAAATCCAGTTTTGTCCCCCTCCCTCAATAGTGAGTCAAGTGTTCCTATAGTTGGACTGGGGTTTGAAGGGTCAGTCCAGGATGTTTCTGATCCCAAGCTGTTCAGTGGTTGTGGTTTGCTGCTTGGGCATGTTTGGCTTTTTTTTCTTGTTTGTTTGTTTAGAGACCACTAGTGAGTGAGTACATCCCCTGCTTATCTCTCTGAGTTTGTGATACCTCGATCAGGAGGATATTCTCCAAATCCATCCATTTGCCTGCGAATTTTAGGATATCATTTTTCCTTACTGCTGAGTAGTATTCCATTGTGTAGATGTACCACAGTTTGTTAATCCATTCTTCAGTTGAGGGACATTTAGGTTGTTTCCAGATTCTTGCTATTATATATGTTATAAATGAGTCCTCTATCACTTGTAGGGTTGGTGAAAATCTTTTCCCATTCTGTAGGCTGGCGTTTTGTCCTATTGACAGTGTCCTTGGCTTTACATAAGCCTCTCAATTTCAGAAGATCCCACTTATTGATTGTTGATTTTACTGTCTGTGCCACTGGTGTTATATTTAGGAAGTGGTCACCTGTGCCAATAAGCAGAAGCATATTTCTCACTTTGTTTTCTATCAAGTTGAAAGTGGCTGGGTTTATGTTGAGGTCTTTGATCGACTTGAATTGAGTTTTGTACAGGGTGACAATTTGGATCTATTTGCATTTTTCTGCATAATGCAGTCCAGCTATGCCAACACCATTTGTTAAATATACTATCCTTTTTCCATTGAATATCATAGGTATTTGGGTTAATGTCTGGATCCTAAATTCTATTCCATTGATCCACAAGTCTGTTTTTATGCCAGTACCAGGCTGTTTTTATTACTGTAGCTCTATAGTATAACTTGAAGTCAGGGATGGTGATACCTCCTGAGGTTCTTCTGTTGATCATTTTTTTTTTGGCAATCTTGGCTTTCCTGTTCTTCCAAATGAAATTGAGTATTGTTCTTTCAAGGTCCAAAAATACTGTGTTGGGATTTTGATGGGCAGTGCATTGAATCTGTAGATTGCTTTTGGTACAATTGCCATTTTTACTATGTTGATCCTACGTATCCAGGAACATAGGAGAGCTTTCCATTTTCTGATACCCTCTTCAATTTCTTTCTTCAGTGATTTAAAATTTTTGACAAATAGATCTGTTACTTCTTTGGTTATAGTTACTTCAAGGTATTTAATACTATTTGCAGCTATTATGAAAGATAATGTTTCCTTTATTTCTTTTTCAGATTTCTATCTTTAGTGTACAGAAGGGCTACTGATTTCTTTGAGTTAATCTTGTATTCTGGTAAATTACTGAAGGTGTTTATCAGCCACAGTAGTTCCTGGGAAGAATTTTGTGGGTCACTTATGTATACAATCTTATCATCTGCAAATAGAGATAGTTTCACATCTTCTTTTCCAATTTGTATCCCCTTAATCTCCTTTCATTCTCTTATTGCTTTGGCTAAAACTTCTAGAACTATATTGAATAGATAAGGGGAGAAAGCACATCCTTGTCTAGTCCCTGTTTTTAGTGGGATTGTTTTGAGTTTTTCGCCATTAAATTTGATACTGGCTGTTGGCTTTTTGTAAATCGCCTTTATTATATTCAGGTAATCTCCCTGTATTCCTGATCTCTTCAGGGCTTTAATCATAAAGGAGTGTTGGATTTTGTCAAGGGCTTTTTCAGCATCTAGGGATATGATCATGTGGTCTTGTTCATTTAGTTTGTTTTTATGATGGATAATGTTTACAGTTTTTTGTATTTTAAACCAACCCTGCATTTCTTGGATGAAGCCTACTTGGTCATGGTGGATGATATTTTTTATACATTGTAATAAAAGTTTTGTGAAAATTTTGTTGAGAGTTTTAACATCAATATTCATGAGGTAGATTGGTCCGTAGTTCTTATTCTTTGTTGTGTCTTTGAGTGGCCTGGGTATTAGGGTAATTGTGGCCTTATAAAAGAAATTTGGCAATATGTCTTCAGATTCTATTGTGTGAAATTGTTTGACCAGTAATGGTAGTAATTCTTCTTTGAATGTCTGGTAGAATTCAGCCTTGAAAACATCTGGACCAGGGCTTTTGTTTTTGGGGAGGCTTTTAAAGACAGTTTCAATTTCCTTAAGGTTTATTGGCTTGTTTAGGTAATTAATCTGATCTTCATTTAATTTTGGTAGATGGTACTTGTCGAGAAAGCTGTCCATTTCTTCCAGGTTTTCCATTTTTGTGGAATACAGATTTTCAAAGTATGGTCTGATAATTCTCTGGATTTCCTGGGGTCTGTTGTTATGTCCTTCTTTTCATTTCTGATTTCATTGATTTGGACACTCTCTCATGCTTTTTGATTAGATTGGATAGGGGCTTATTTATCTTGTTGACTTTCTCAAAGAACCAACTATTAAATTCATTGATTCTTTGTATTGCTCTTTTTGTTTCAATTTTATTGATTTCTGCTCTAAGTCTGATTATTTCCTGCCAACTACTTTTTCTAGGTGAGTTTGCTTCTAATTGTTCTAAGGCTTTCAGCTGAGCTGTTAGTTATTTAGTATGGGATTTCTCTAGGTTTTTTATATAGGCATCTAACGCTATCAATTTTCCTCTTAAGACTGCTTTCATTGTGGCCCACAAGTTTGGGTATGTTGTGGATTAATTTTCAATAAATTCTAGGAAAACTTTGATTTCTTTCTTAATTTCTTCCTTGACCGAGAGATGGTTCAGCTTAGTGATGTTTAGTTTCCATTACTTGGTAACCTTTCTTTGATTTTTGATGTTGTTGATCTCTAATTTTAGTCCCTGGTTGTCCAATATGTTACAAGGGATTATTTTCACTTTTTTTATCTGTTGATATTTGCTTTATGACCATATTTGTGGTCAATTTTGGAGAAAGTTCCATGAGGAGCTGAGAAATATGTATTATCCTTTGCATTGTGTGGAAGCTTCTGCAGATATCTATTAAATCCATTTGCATCATAACCTCTTTTAGACTCCTTTTATTTCTGGTGAGCCTCTGTCTGCTTGACATATCCAGGGTTGAAAGGGGTGTATGGAAGTCTCCCACTATTAGGGTGTGAGAATTGATGTTGGATTTAACCTTTAGCAGTACTTTTTTTACATGGGCAGGTGCCCTTACATTAGGGGCATAAATATTCAGGATTGAAATTTCCTCTTGACCATTTTTTTCTGTGATGAATAAGTATTGATCATCTTGGTCCCTTTTAATTGCTTTTAGCTTAAAGTCTAATTTCTTAGATATTATTATAGCAACTCCAGCTTATTTCTTAGGACCATTTGACTGGAAAATCTTTTCCCAACCCTTTACTCTAAGCCCGTGTTTGTCTTTTGGTTGAGGTGTGTTTTATGTAGGCAACAGAAGGATGGCTTCGGTTGTGGTATCTATCTTGTTAGTGTGTGTCATTTTATAGGAGAGTTGAGTCCATTGATATTAACAGATATTAGTGACCAATGATTGATATTTCCTGCTATTTTTGGTGGTAACTTGTTTGTATTTCCTTTCTCTGGAATATTCCTATGTGGGGTTATTGATTGTGATTTCATGGGTGTATCTGGGGTCCTTACTTTGAAGTTTTTCCTCTAATACTTTCTATAGTGCTGGACGGGTAGATAGATATTGTTTCACTCTGACTTTGTCATGAAATATCTTGTTTACTCCATCTATGGTAATTGATAATTTTCTAGGGTATAGTATTCTTGTTTGGCAGCCATGTTCTTTTAGCATCTGTGTAACTTCTGACCAAGCCCTTCTAGCTTTCATCACTTCCATTGAATAGTCTGGCATTATTCTTATGGGTCTGCCTTTATATGTAAGTTGGCCATTTTCTTTTGCAGCTCTTAAAATTTTTTCTTTGTTCTGTATGTTTTGCGGCTTGATTATTATGTGGGGTGCTGAGTTTTTTTGGGGGGTCATATCTATTTGGTGTTCTGTAAGCTCTTGTATCTTTATAGGCATTTCCTTCTTCTAGTTAGGAAAGTTTTCTTCTATGATTTTACTGAATACATTACCTGTGCCTTTGGGCTGGTATTCTTCTCCTTCTTCTATTCTTATTATTCTCAGGTTAGTCTTTTCATGGTGTCCCAGATTTCCTGAACATTTTGTTTTATGGCTTTTTTAGTTTTAATATTTTGTTTGACTTATATATCTATTTGAGCTACTGAGTCTTCCACTTCAGAGATTCTATCTTCCATCTCTTGAACTCTGTTGATTATGCTTGTATCTGTGGTTCCAACTGTTTTCTTCAGGTTTTCTATTTCCATCTTTGCCTCATTTTGTGCCTTTTTTATTGCTTATATTTCATTTTTTAGTTCCTGGCATGTTTCTTTTATTTTTTGGTTTACCTTTTCATAGTTTTCTTTCAAGGACTTGTTCATCTCTTCCAATTTTTTATTTGTATTTTCTTCTATTTCTTTAAGGAAATTTTTTGTATCTTCTTTCAGAGCTTCAGTAATTATCATATAGGTATTTTTGTTTTTGCTTCCTTCTGTTTTCTCTCCATTGCTCAGTTCATGTCTTGTGGTTATAGGACCGCCACTTTGTTCTGGAGTTACCTTGTTGTTCTGTATATCATTATATATATTTTTGCACTGGCATCTGCCCATGGCTTCAGTTCATGATTAGGTGGCTCCGGGTCAGTTGTGGCAAGTGGGCTTGTGTTTTTCCTAACACCTCTGAACAAGAGGTCTGCTCAATCTCTTACTCTGCTATGGGCAGAGGACTGAATTTCAAGTCCTCTGTTTTTCTCTGTTTGAGTAATTGTAGGAGGAGTGGCTGAGCAAGTTGTCTTGTCTTAGCAGCAGCTGGGGGGCAGACTTGATAGTCAAAATTTGTTTTTGTCTGCTAGGGAGTGTGTGGAGACATGCTCCAGACAGCACCTGGTCCTGGAACCTCATTTATGGTTTTTCATATGTTGAACCATCCCTGCATTTTTGAGATGAAACGAACTTGATTGTGTTTGATGTTATTTTTTATATGTTTTTGTATATGGTTTGCCAGAATTTTGTTGAGAATTTTGGTATCAGTACTCATGAGGGATATTGGTTTGTAATTTTCCTTTTTTTTTGTTGTGCCTTTGACTATCTTGGGAATTTGGGTAATTGTGGCCTCATAAAAAGAGTTTGGCAACATTCCTTCAATTTCTACTGTGTGAAACAGTATGAGGAGTTTGGCAATGGTTCTTTGAATATCTAGATGAATTCTGCACTGAAAACAACTGTAAATTTTTTTTTAACTTTGGAGGCATTTAATGAGAGTTTCATTTACATTTGGGTTATATATTTGTTTAGGTGTTTATTCTGATTTTGAATTAATTTTGGTTAATGGTACCTGTCCAAAAAGTTGTCCATTTCTTCTTGGTTTTCTATTTTTGTGGAGTATAAATTTACAAAGTAATACTTGATAATTCTTCTGATTTTCTGGGGGTCTGCTGTTATGTTACCTTTTCAATTCTGATTTTGTTGATTTGGATTTCAATTAAATTCTAGGAAGACTTTGATTTCTTTCTTAAAATCTTCTTTGACTCAGAGGTGGTTCAGTTGAGTGATGATTAGTTTCCATGAATTGGTAGGATTTCTGTGATTTTTGTTGTTGTTGAACTCTAACTTTAGGCCCCAGTTTTCTGATATAACAGAAGGGATTATTTCCACTTTTTCTATCTATTGATATTTGCTTTATGACATATTATGTGTTCAATTTTAGAGAAGGTTGCATGTGGTACTGAGAAATACACATATTCCTTTGTGATTTGGTAGAAGCTTCTGTAAATATCTATTAAATCCATTTGCATCATAATCTCTTTTAAATGCCTTATTTCTTTGTCTGGTTGATGAATCCAAGGGTTAAAATGGGGTATTGAAGTTTTCCATTATTAGGGTGTGAGAGTTGATATGGTATTTGATCTTTAGTATTCTTTCTTTCATATAGATAGGTGCCCTTAAATTAGAGACATAAATATTCAGCATTGAAATCTTCTCTTGACCAATTTTTCCTGAGGTGAATAACTAATGTCCATTCTGTTCTCTTTTAATTGATTTTAGTTTGAAATCTACTTATTAGATATTAGGATGGCAACACCAGCTTAGTTCTTAGGATTGTTTGATTCAAAATCTTTTCCCAGCCCTTTACACTGAGCCTGTGCCTGTCTTTAAGTTTGAGGTTTGTTTCTTTTATGCAGCAGAAGAATTTCTTTTAGTTTTGTATCCATGGAGTTAGTGTGTGTCTTTTTAAAGGTGAATTGAATTACTGATGTTTAAGGATACTTGTGACCACTGGTTGATATTTCCTGGGTTTTTTTTGTGGGGGGCAGCTTATATGTATTTTTCTCTTTGATTTTCTTCTGTGGGATTATTAATTTTTTGGTTTCATGGGTTTATCTGTTATCCTTAGTTTGGAGGATTCCCTCTAATGTCAAAAAGGGCAGGATTTTTAGATAGGTATTATTTAAGTCTGACTTTGTCATAAAATATCTTGTTGACTCCATCTATGGTGATTGATTGTTTTTCTGGGTATAGTAGTCTAGGTTTGTAGCCATGCTGTTCTAGTGTCTGTATAACTTCTGACCAAGACCTTCTTGCTTTCATTTTTTCCATTGAATAGTCAGGTGTTATTCTGATGGGTTTGCCTTATAAATAAGTTGGCCCTTTTGTAGCTCTTAAAATTTTCTCTTTGTTCTGTATGTTTTGTGGCTTGAATATTATGTGGTAAGCAGACTATTTTTTGGAGGTCAGTTTTAGTTGGTGTTCTGTAAGCTTTCTGTATCTTTATAGGCTTCTCCTTCTTTAAGTTGTGAAAGTTTTCTTCTATGATTGTATTGAATACATTATCTATGCCTTTGAGATAGTATTCTTTTCCTTCTATTCTTATTATTCTCAGGTTAGTTCTTTTCATGGTGCCCCAGATTTCCTAAACATTTAGTGTTATGGCTTTTTTGGTTTTAGTGTTTTCTTTGACTGATGTATCTATTTCCACTATTTAGTCTTCTACTCCAGAGATTCTCTCTTCCATGTTTTGGATTCTGTTGGTTATGCTTGTACCTGTAGTTCTAGCTCTTTTCTTCAGATATTCCATTTCTACCTTTGCCTCATTTTGTGCTTTTTTGTTTGTTTGTTTGTTTTCCTTCTATTTCAGTTTTTAGTTCCTGGAGTGTTTCTATTTTTTGATGTTTTTTGTTTTCCTCTTTTTGGTTTATTTTCAAGGATTTTTACATCTCTTCCAAATTTGTTTTTTGTATTTTCTTCTGTTTCTTTAAGGGAATTTGCTATATTCTCTTTGAGGACTTCAATTTTCATCATAAAGGTGTTTTTACTATTGTTTCCTTCTCTTTCCTCTTCATTGATCTGTTCATGTCTTATAGCTGTAGAAACATCAGTTTCATCTAATGTCACCTTGTTCTTTACATTGTTATATGTATTCTTGCACTGCCATTTGCTCATGGCTTCAGTGGTTCATACATAGTTAGCTCCTAGTCAGTTTTACCTATTGGGCTTGTGTGTCTCCTGTTTTCTTTGAGCAAGTGGTCTCTTTAGTCTCTGAATTAGCTCTGGACAGGGGTCTGAGTTTCACAGGCCTCAGTCCTTGTGTAATGATGCAGTTCATCCAGGAGGCAGGGCCAGGCCATGTGAGGTCCCTTCTTTTAAGTGTCAGTGGAGGAGGCCCCTCACAGCTCAAGTCTAGGGCATGTCTGCTGGCAATAGTATGAGTTCAGATCCTTTGTTGTGACCCCAATCCTGAAGACAAATTCTCCAGATGGGTGGCCCAGGAGCTGGAATCTCAGCTCCTGGGATTGTCACCTCTCTGTCAGAATATTTTATCACCAAAACTGAAAAAGAAACTAAGTCAGCCATCTTAGCCATCTGCAATTGTTGAGATTAGTGCTATCAAATACTATATAGTACTTACTGTTGTTTTATATTTCTTATGCATGTTATATCAACAAGATTCATATATGTTCGTGTGTTTGTATATGTATTAATGAACAAAATTAAAACATGAAGTTTCATGAATATTTAGAAAGGGAAAAGATAAAGTCAATTCTTTAGCTCATTGATAGAGTGGTTGATTTGACTATCATATCCATGGCTCTGAATACAGCTCCCAATACCACAAATAAAAAGTAAAGTGTTGTTATGACCCACATATAAGGCTATGACAACATTAACCAAAAATATGGATTAAAGATGAAATGGTAATGAAAACAAAATAGTATAAACCTACTACCTTTCATACAACACATGATACATATGATAGCCAGTGTTAGTTGAAATATCAAAACTCAAGAATGCCCTCTAATATTGTAAGTGTATTAGGTGATAAAGTTATTAATTTGCCAAAGGCAACTGGTATTAGGGGTGGTATTAACTCTCCTATGCCAGGGTCATTGGGGATTGGCTATACCAGGGCTAGTAAGGGGAAGGATCAGCTCTCCAGTAAGAATGACATGGATCTCCCCTGGCAAGTGAGGGGCACTGCCAATTAATTTTAGCAGGTCCTTCATATTTCAAAATATGATTCAACACATAGTTTGTATACGCCTCTGTGGTCACACAGGAAGTGGACATCAACATAGACCCCAGGTACATCAGGACCACAGCTCCAGAAATGACCACCAGCAGCAGTTTAGGCCTAAATGTATAGGAGAACTGACCCCTATCACTTGGATACATGGCCTCATCCATTATCACAGACATAAGAAACGTAGATCTGCCACTCATCCAAGAGGAATGATCCCAGGTGGCCCTGACTGATCAATTCAGATATCACTTAAAACTATATCCAGGGCTTTGAGATGACACTCCTCAACATCTAGTCCATCTATGACCTTTCAAAAGAAGTGAAGGGACCATGTTTGCAGATCCAACAGCCTTATAATCTCCATGACTATGATAACTGAAAAAAATGTATGAGGAGTTTTATTGAAGATCCAATATTTACAGTATATCAGAAGCCAGAAGCCTTGAAACTGTCTAACAACACATTACACATACAACATTTGAAAGTAAATCTATTTGAAAAAAAAAAAGGACTCCTGTATGATATCCAGCAGCTCCCAATGCCACTGAGACAAACAAAGAAGTGATGAAGATGCTGAAAATATGAAGAAGAGAAGGGTTTTTTATTTATTCATTTGTCTGTTTTTTTGTTTGTTAGTTACTTTTTGTTTTTATGTTTTGGGATTGGTTTTTAGTTACCATTTTTGTTTTTATATTTTTAGTTTTATTATTATTTTTTTAAGCATTTGGTAGTTTTAGAGGAATGCAAAGGCAGAGCAAGTAAGTCTCCCAGATCCCATATTTAGAAATAAACATTGTATTTTAACTTAAACACAAAACTTGCAAAAATTAAAAGAAATAACAGAAATAATTTAAAAATTAAGTGGCTATTTCTGTTGAACTAATTTCCATTTTATAGAACAGGAGAGGGACTTTTGTGCTACAAAACTATGCATTAGGATCATTTTTAACAAATCAGCATATTCTTTGTGTAGTTTAGTGAATAATTTAGGACACTTAGAGCTTATTAAACCAGCTAAACATTTGATTATCAATAAACACAGCAGAAAAATGTAGAAAGCTTAAAAGAAGTATCATTTGTACATGTGCATCTATATCCATATAAATGCTAAGAAACCAATCCATGCTCAGTTACTATTAAAACAAGATGTGCTCTGTGTTTGACTCACCCTAGTGAACTCCTCTCCCATTTTGCCAGAAGTCTCCTCAGGAACCATTTTTGTTCCTTTAAGGAAGAGGCAGCATCTACTACTCTCACTTAAACAACTCTAAGCTTAATATTACAACCTACAAGTTTCTGAAAATTTTGAAGATTTAATAAAAACTTTTTGAGAGAATACATATTACTATGTCTTTTTTGAGAAAGCATGACAGTACCTATATTTATGCATTTATCTCCATGTGAAACAAGAATTTCTTATAAAATTAAAAATAGACATTTCTATTGTTGCATGCAATTGTTAAATTTATGACTAAATCCTTTCATGTAAAAATGTTTTGCTTGAAAAAATTACAAAAACTTGGAGCTGGAGAAATGGTTGAGCAGTTATGAGAGCATCTTGTTCTTGCAGAGAAACAAAGTTTAATTAGCACCACTCAGGACAGGCAACACATAGCCTCCAGTAATCTCACCTCGAAGAGAACTGACACTTTCTTCTACCCTCTGTGAGCACATTAACACAAGCATGTGCACACGTGTGCCCCGCCCCCCCACATACATTATACAGATATACATATATAATTTAAAATATTTATATGAATAAAATCTTTTTTTTTGGAGGGACTGAATCTTTATTTCAAAACGTCACTTGTTCATATTGTGCCCCCACCCCACCTCCCAGGGCCTTGTGTATGGTAATCAAGCATGCTACTGTGTGACCCAGCCAGGAGACCAAACTTGTCTCATCTCTTGCCACTTTCCCTACAGCTCACAGAATGGATCATTTTGCCCCTTAGTGGATGCGGCTAGTGTTTGCCTGTCCCCGAGGGAGAAAGAAAAAGAAAACTATGTTTGTGTCACTGATGTAGCCACGTGAAAGTCATTGCATCCATCACCCTTTCCTAAAGCTGCTGTCTCTAAAGTGCCATCTCATTGTGTTTTATATCAGTCATACAAAAAATCTTGAATAGCTTATGTAAAAACCTTTTTGTATTTTATATTATTTTGAAGTTTTTCTTTTGGGGGCTGGGTTATCTTGGTCATCCTATTGGCTGTGAGAATTCTTTGCAGTCTGGACTGTTGGTATGCTAATCGTGAACCATAGAATAAAATCTTTTTTAAGACAATAATTTCTCTGGTTTAAGAATCTAGCAATAGTCAAGTAATTAGTGTCACAAATATTTTACCAAGTAAAACAATATCAAAGTAATGTAATACAAAATGAGTTGAGGCAAACATTCACTTCTCAATTTTCTCTAAATTAAGCTTCATATATGAACAAGCTAACAGTAAAATATATTATCAATATTTTAAATTGGTGACACAAAGACTTCATAGAACACATGAGGCAAACTAGAATTCAAGTTTCTCTGGTGTCAACTGTAATAAGTCTTTATACAATGTGAGTAATGTAAATAAATATTCACTTTAGAAGTTAAATTAAAATTCTTTAATTACTTCCTTATACTAGAGACATTGTTATTAATGAGGTGGGAGAGAGAGAATACAAAATGTACAACAATATGGAGGAGTTTAAATCAACTACTGCAGACAATATAGGTGCCAATGAAATAAGCAAATTAGGTATTGTATTATCCTCAGAAAGTTGGTTTGAATTTCTATTTTCACAATTCAAAATTTCATTTCTAAATAAATATCTAAGCATGAGGTTATTAATCTATGAGTCACTGTTCCATACTACAAAGAACCAAATATTTATTAAATAAAGATAGAAATTCACAAAGTATGTATTTTAAATTTTTGAACAAACACTAAAAGCCACACTAGAAAACCCTATGTATTAAATATGTATAGAAATCTATATGTTTCTTAGTAACATGCGATGAACAACTAAAAGGTATTTTGTCAATATTTCTGGTGTGGTTATAGTAAATTTTACATTTTAATGTCATAGCCTTAGAGTTATAACAGTTCATAAAAACTCATGTTTGTATATTTGAAATAATACAGGTGGCCTAGTTTCCTTTTTCATAAACTGATCTGACTACAGACAATAACATTATTAATGAATTTTTTTAATACACTGGTTATAAGTAAGTAGGTACTTGGCTCTATATCTACATATTAAATTCTATCTAAGCTTGTTTTTAAAAAATTCACTTTCTATCAGAATATCAAAATAACGTTTCATTTCAGAAGCTTCCTTAGACCTGCTGAAATAATCAGACAGCTATATAAAAGGAATTTCCTTGACCCAATTCTACTATTGTAAGAGAGTATTCCAGTCCTAATGGCCAACAGTTATTATCTTCCTGTTACAGGCATACCTGACAGAAATGGTTCAAGTTGAGGCTAAGATCTAAGTGGTGCTCGAGGCTCCCATTCACTCCTTTTCTGCCAATTTGCAACATCTTACAATGGGTGATTGAAGGTTTGAACACGGTTTTATTAGAAGAAATGCAGATCAAATCTGTCATAGCCAACACCAGGAGAATGTTGCCATAAACCAAGTTACATTTAATAGTTAAACATCATACAGGGTGATCAATTATTACAAATTTACCCAAAAATGTCCAAGTTGTACCTACAAAAGTAATATATCAATCATCAGTAGTTCACCTTTAATTCCTAATGCTGTTTAGTGGATATTGCATACTTCAGTCATCCACTATTGGAGCACTCACAAGGCAATTAATTTTTATTTCTTTTAGACATTTCTCAATTTATCTTAATAATTTCCATCTTTACTCAATAAGTTCTTATTTTATGAATTTAATCTGTAAATTCTCACTGAATTTTTTGTTATAACTGCACTATAAGGGTGAGAGATAAACCTAACACCTTATTATTTAAAACTGGTAAGACATTATATCAAACGAACTGTTCTCAACTAACTATCACACTGGGATTTTTGGCACCTAAACAGATAATTTCTACAGACAAGTTGATTAGAAAATAAAAGTAAAAACATTTGCAGAAGATAGCTAATTATTTCTTGATCATATAGCCAATTGAATTTTCTTAATAAGTTTAAGGCTTCTGGAGTTTTCCTTCCTGTAAAAGGTTGACTTGTTTGCCAGGGAATTCTATAATTGGTGATGATAATTCATAGATGTTTACAACAAGTATTTTTAGTTTAATTATTATTGGAATGGCAGCTCTGCATAGCAGAAATGTTTAGGAGGAGAATGTTGTATTAACCCAAAATTCTATCTCAATACATATTTAAATTTGTTCCTTTTAGTCATTCCAGACTACTGGTTCTCAACCTTTCCAAGGCTCTGATATTTTAACAGAGCTTCTCATGTTGTGGTGACCTCTACCATAAAACTGTCTATTACTGCTGTATAGCTGTAATTTTCCTATTATTAATCATAATCTAAATATCTGATATGGAGGACATATAATATTTGACTCCCAAAGTGGCCATGGGATATGGACCACTGCTCTAGATGATGTAGATAAATTTGTAGTTAGCTATATCAAGAATATATATCATGCATGTATTTTAAACTTAAATGTTTAATAACCAAATCAATACAGAAGGGAAGAAAAATGTAGCAAGCAGCTTTCTGAAATGGTCAATGTTTCACTCACTGTGTGAGGTGCCCCAGGCTGTCCTGGAACTATTACAGCTGTTATCTTTTAAAGTTTCTAACTACAGAGTACAGCAAGCAACATCTTATGACACTGCTTGTTTCACAAAAGCTATTTTTAAAAATAATATTTGTTTTTCTATCAAACTTTCTTTTTAAAAGCCTTAAAAGAATTATAATGCATAACATAGATTTAACTGCAACCTACTTTTGAAGTATTCTTTTTAATAGTGTGCAAATTTTTTGTGGTTTGGAATTAACATGGCTCTCTTTATTCAAGACACCTTCAATCTACTGCTGTGTTGTAATTATGAGGGGAGGATTTTAAACTATTGATGCTTCATGGGAGCCTCCTAGCCACTTCTCTCCCTGTAGTTTGCATCTTATGGGAACCACCTACCATGCAATATTTTTTTCATTATTCTAATGAATGTTTATGTTTTAACTTACCAAAGAGTTTGGTTTTGTGAATGGACATTGGTCTTAATATCAAACTGTCTACTCCAAGCTCTCCCACCTCCACCTCATGGTTGTTTAAATACATTCCTGTGCCTATTCCTTTCTTACTGTTAAGGTGAAGATATGCAGAGGGCAGGATTCCACATGCTTACAAGTTAGCACCAGAGAAAGCAGAATTGTTGAGCAAGTAGGGTTTTCTCATCAATGGAGGGGATTTACAAGCTTGTTCTGTCCAGAAGCCTGGAGTGGATGTTCTGTAACAGCTTGGTGATCTTTTATTATATGTCAGCAATGACCTCATTTGAATAATCTATTCTTATAAAAGAAATCTCTTTTATAAGTGTTTGCTATTATGTCTACTACAAACCCTTTCTCCCAAGATCCTTATCCTGAACATTCTTTCTCACCCAATAAAGCTTATATTTGTTGAAGGTACTTTGAAAAAGACATATACTTTTCAAGATGTTTCCTGTAATCATGCCTTAAAATTTGTTGTGATAACTGTCATGATAAATGTGTTCTGAGATTTTACTGTGTTAAAATATGTAAAAAGTAAATCATACAAAGTCAGACTACAGAAGATTAAATCAAGCTGTTTAACTAAGTAGGTTGAACTGATTTTCTTCTTGACTTTCTGCAGATCATTTCTCTGATGGCTGTAAAGCTTTCAGGGACCCCCACAAAGATAATAGAAATTATAAAATATTGTAAAGACTGAGTTCAATATAATGCAAATTAAATGCTTAAAAATGTAGATGGTCTACAGAAAGCTACAAGAATAACAAAAGGAAACATTCTCCCTAGACACACTTCTATTTATTTCTTTATTATTATTATATTTTTTTTACTTAGTTACTTATTTCAACAGCAATCCTATGAAGACACTCCTAGCTCCACAGAGGAGCACTGATTCTATGACCCCTATTCAAAACAATATGTCTGGTCCTTTTTGAATTATGAGTTGCTTGTGATTTAATTTTGATGTTTAAACTATAAAGAGATAAACTATTAATGTTAATTGATGTGTAATCATCCAGAAGTATTTATGTTCAAAGTGAGTTAGTCTACGATTTTATGCATATCTTGACATGTTAGTGAGAATTCTCATAGCTCTTTATTGAACCTGTCAAGTCCACTAATAATTAAGTAACTCTTCATATGTGAAGGTTAGAAAACATTTATCTTGAAGATTAAATAACATTCCAGGAAAACTGAGCTTGCATGTTATGTCTTAGGTCAGAGTGCAGGAATTTCCAATTCTTATGTCTTCTGCAAATTAATAGTTAAGGATTTTTGCCAAGTGGACAAACAGCTATGAAACCCAAGAGAAATGTTAGGACTTTCAGCACATATATTATGAAGTTTTGTTTGGTCTCCCAATATAATCCGGCTAAACTTGAAAGTGAGAAATGTAAAGATGTGAATATGGTAGTAGAAAATGGAGGAGAAAAAGCACAGGAGAATTCCTGAGAATTCCTGCTGAATGTAGCAAAATCTAGAAAGAAATAATGAAAACTAATAGTATTGTGGACTGGTCACAAGGCTCCCAAAAAGATCACCATAAACACAAAATCTCTGAAATGCAAAAGGAAGGTTTATTGAAAAATTATGAGTCATGTGACAAGGACCTCCAAACATAGAGGTGTGACAGATTCCAGAGGAGGTGTATACCTATTTGGGAGCTGAATTTTTAAAGGCAAAAATCACAATGATTTTTCATCAATTGGGTTTTTTTTCAGTATGTATACAATTCTGATTAGTTAATCTTTTGGAGGGATTTTTACTTCCTCTCTTATTTTGCCTGGCTGTTTCCCAAGCCCTTTCTTTGGCTACCTCCTGGATTGTGTTGTGGTCTTTGCAGGCTGTCTCTGGTCCTGAGACATTCTATGGATAATAACAGTTATCAGTCCCTGAGCTAGCTCTCCTGTTTGACCTTTATTCTTCAGGATCATCTCAAAACTAAGAACTTCTCTGGTCTTTCCATAGCAAGGCCATAACTCAACCTGATATATCTGTAACACCTCTAGATTTATAATAGTGATAGGCAGAAAAAAAAGGAAGACTTGTTAAAAGCATGAAAGCCAATTAATTCATTTGATCAGTCATCCTCATGGATACACAGAGTGTGGTATGGTGGTGGTGTTGGTTATGAGGTGTGTGTATGTGAGTCAGAGTGTGTGACATTATTTATATGTACATACTTAGTACCAAACCCCAATTATGAAATTGCATCTGCCTACTCAGCACTAGAATTTACCGCAAATTCACTGTGACATACTTTGCATGTTAGCTCTGGGATCTTAATTCTGCCCCTATAATTTTAAGAGAAATATTTTAATAATGGTCTATTCCTTTTTTCATTATTTTCTTTTTTTATTATGAATAAAGTCACATTTTTTTTATCTGTGTATTTCCTTGTTCAAGGTCCCTTCCCCCTCCCACACCTGCAGTCACTCTGTCTTCTCTACATCTCCCAATCTCCTCCCCAGCAAGGGCAAGAGATTCAAAAGTCCCAATATGGCTTAATTCAGCATGCACTCCTGGCAGTTCCAGTTTCCACACCCCAAAATCAAGACTGAGTCAGGTGTTCCTCTAGAGAGAGTGGGAACCAGGGGCCACTACAAGGTGTTTCAGATCCCAAGCAATTCAGTGGTTGTGCTTTGCAGCTTGGACATGCTTTGCTTTTTGATTTTTTGTTTAGAGTCCACTAATGAGTGAGTACATCCCATGCTTATCTTTCTGAGTTTATGATACCTCTCTCAGGATTTATCCATTTCCCAGAAAATTTTAGGCTATCATTTTTTTCTTACTGCTGTGTAGTACCACAGTTTATTAATCCATTCTTCAGTTGAGGGGCATCAAGGTTGTTTCCAGGTTCTTGCTATTACAAATAATAATGCTATGAACATAGTTGAGCTAATGCCTTTGGAGTGCTAATGTGCTTCTTTAGGGTAAACACCAAGAAGTGGTATTGCTGGATCCTTGGGGAGATTGATTCCCAGTTTTCTGAGAAACTGCCATACTGCATGCATTCCAAAGTGACTGTACAAGCTTAAACTCACACCAACAATGTAGGAGTATTTCCCTTGTTTCTCAACCTATCCAGTATAGGCTGTCGCCTGTATCTTTTATCTTAGCCAATCTGACAGGTGTCAGGTGGTATCTCCAAGTTGCTTTGATTTGCATCTCTGATGGCTAAAGAAATTGAGCACTTTCTCAGGTACCTTTCAGCCATTTGTAATTCTTAAGTGCAGAATTCCATTTTTAGTTCTGAACCCCATTTTTTGATTGGCTTGTTCAAGATTTTGGGCTCTAGTTTTTTAGTTCTCTTTATATTTTAGAGATCATTCCTCTATCAATTGTAGGGTTGGTCAAAGTCTTCTACCATTGTGTAGGCTGTCTTTTTGTCCTATTGACAGTATCCTTAGCTTTACAAAAGATGCTTAGTTGCAGGAGGTCCCACTTATTGATTATTGTTCTCAGTGTCTGTGCCACTGTTGTTATATTTAGTAAGTGGTCACCTGTGCCAATTCATTGGAGGGTATTTCCCACTTTCATTTCTATCAAGTTCACAGTGGCTGGCTTTATGTTGAGGTCTTTGATCCACTTGGATTTGAGTTTTATACAGGGTGACAGGATTTGATCTATCTGTATTTTTCTACAAACCACAAACCACCTATGACAACACCATTTGTTAAAGATACTATCTCTTTACAATTGAATATTTTGGGCCTCTTTTCAAAGATCAGGTGTTCATAGATTTTTGGGTTAATGACCAAATCCTCAATTCAATTCCATTGATCAACAAGCCTTTTTTTTTTAATGCCAGTAACAGGTTGCTTTTATCAGTGTAGTTCTATAATATAAGTTGAAGTCAAGGCTGGTGATGCCTCCTGAGGTTCTTTGATTGAGGAAAACTGTTTTGGCAATTTTGGCTTTCCTGTTATTCCAAATGAAGTTGAGTATTGTTCTTTCAGGTTCTGTAAAACATGGTGTTGGAATTTTGATGGGTAGTGCATTGAATCCAAAAATTGCTTTTGGGAGAATTGCCATTTTTACTATGTTGACTTTACCTCTCCAGGAACATAGGAGCTCTTTCCATTACCTGAAATCCTCTTCAATTTCTTTCTTCAGTAATTTAAAATTTTTGTGAAATAGATCTATTACTTCTTTGGTTATAGTTACTTCAAGATATTTAAGTATGTTTGTAACTATTATAAAAGGTGATGTTTCCCTTATTTCTTTTTCAGCCCTTTTATATTTAGTGTATAGAAGGGCTATTGATTTCTTTGAGTTAATCTTGTATTCTACTACATTGCTGAAGGTGTTTATCAGTTGTAGGTATTCCCTGGTAAAATTTTCTGGGTCACTTATGTATGCAATCATAACATCTGCAAATAGACATAGTTTCACTTCTTCTTTTCCAATTTGTATCCCCTTAATCTTCTTTCTTCATCTCATTGCTTTAGATAAAACTTCGAGAACTATATTGAATAGATAAGAGGAGAGAGGGCTTCTTTGTCTTGTTCCTGATATTAGTGGGATTGCTTTGCATTTTTCTCCAATAAGTTTGATGTTGGCTGTTGGCTTCTTGAAAATCATCTTTTTGTTCTGGTTCCAGGACCAGGTTCTATGTGTGGTGCATGTCTCAAAACATTCCTTAGCAGACAGGAATAGATTCTGGCAATGAGAGTTCCTCCAGCTGCTACTAAAACAAAGGAACTTGGCCTCCTTGCCTCCAACTGCATGAACAGAGAAGGACTGAGGACTTTGAAATCCAGACTGAGACTCCATCCAGAGGTGAGATGAGGTCAGTAGGCCCTGGCACATGAGTCCCCAGGAAAAGTTGTATTCTGGTTCTGATCCCTGGATCAGGTTCTGTCTGTGCTGTGTGTGTCTACATGCTCCTTAGCAGACAGGAAAGGAGTTTGGCTGGGAGGGGTTCCTCCAGCTGCACCTAAAAAGAGGGGGCAATACACAGTGACCCCATCCTCAACTACACCAGCACAGAAATGCTAAGAACTTAAAACTCAGACCCCTGACCAGAGCAGAGTCAGAGGCTGAGCAGATCCCTTGCTCAGATATGACAGGAGTCACAAAATCTGTCATTCCACAACTAAGCAGGAGCCACCTAATTATGAGCCACTGAAGATATGGGTATACACCAGTGCATAAATATATAAAAAAATATAAAAAACAACAGGTAACTCACGAAGAAAGTGGTGGGTCTACAACTACAAGAACTGAGCAAAGCAATGAAGAGGAAACAGAAGATCAAAAATACCTTTTTGAAGATCCTTGAAGTCCTCAAAGAAAATATGAAAAATTCCCTTAAAGAAATAGAAGAAAATACAACCAAAAATTGGAAGAGATGAACAAATCTATGAAAGAAACATGCCAGGATAAAAAACTGAGATAGAAGCAATAAAAAAGGCACAAAATGGGGCAAACATAAAAATACAAAACTTGAAGAAATAAGATAGAACTACAGATACAAGCATAACCAACAAAATCCAAGGGATGGAAGAGAGAATCTCTGAAGTGGAACACTCAGTAGCTGAAATAGATATGTCAGTCAAAGAAAATACCAAAACCAAAAACACCATAACACAAAATGTTTGGGAAATCTGGGACAATATGAAAAGTCCTAAGTTAGGAATAATAGGAATAGAAGGAGAAGAATACCAGCTCAAAGGCACAGATAATGTATTCAATAAAATCATAAAAGAAAACTTTCCTATGTTGAAGAAGGAAATGCCTATAAAGACACAAGAAGCTTACAGAACATCAGATAGATATGACCCCTAAAAAGTCAGCATGCCACATTTTAATCAAGCCACAAAACAACAGAACAAAGAAAAAAATTTTAAAAGTTGCAAAAGAAAAGGGTCAACTTACTTATAAACACAGACCCATCAGAATAACTGCTGACTATTCAATGGAAATGATGAAAGCTAGAAGGACCTGGTCAGAAGTTATACAGATGCTAAAAGATCATAGCTACCAACCTAGAATACTATACCCTGCAAAATTATCAATCACCATAGATGGAGTAAACAAGATATTTCATGACAAACTCAGACTGAAACAATACCTATATAACAATCTAGCGCTATACAAAGCATTAGAGGGAAAACTCCATCCTAGAACACCAGATACACCCATGAAACCACAAACAATCAATCTTCCCATATAAGAATATCCCAGAGAAAGAAAATACAGGCAAGTTATCATCAAAAATAGCAGGAAATATAAATCAGTGGTCACTAATATCCCTTAATATCAAGGGATTCAAATCTCCTATAAAAAGATACACACTAACAAGATGGATACAACAACAGAAGCCATCCTTCTGTTGCCTACAAGAAACACACTTCATCCACAAAGACAGACACAATCTCACAGTAAAGGGTTGGGAAAAGGTTGTCCAATCAAATGGCCTTAAGAAACAAGCTGGGGTTGCCAACCTAATATCTAAGAAATTAGACATTGAAGTAAAAACAATTGAAAGGGATCAAGATGGTCATTACTTATTCATCACAGGAAAAATTGTTCAAGAGGATATTTTAATCCTGAATATTTATGCCTCTAATATAAGAGCACCTACATATGTAAAAGAAACACTGCAAGAGCTCGAATCTCACATCAATTCTCACACCCGAATAGTGGGAGACTACCATACCCCACTTTCACCCTTGAACACATCAACCAGACAGAGACTCAACAGAGAAATAAGGAGTCTAAAAGAGGTTATGATGAAAATAGATTTAATAGATATCTGCAGAAGCTTTCACCCAAATGCAAAAGAATAAACATAATTCTCAGTTCCTCATGGAACTTTCTCTAAAATTGACCACATAATTGTTCATAAAGCAAATATCAAGATATACAAAAAATGAAAATAATTCCTTGTAACATATCAGACAACCAGGACCTAAAGTTAGAGTTCAACAACATCAAAATTTAAAGAAAACCTATCAACTCATGGAAACTAAACATCACTCAGCTGAACCACCTCTGGGTCAAGGAAGAAATTAAGAAGGAAATCAAAGTCTTCCTAGAATTTAATGAAAATGAATCCATAACGTACCAGAAATTGTGGGCCACAATGAAAGCAGTCTTAAGAGGAAAATTAATAGCACTAGATGCCTATATGAAAAACTTAGAAAAATCCCAACTAGAGAACTAACAGTTCAGCTGAAATCCTTAGTAAAACTAGAAGCAAACTCACCTAGAAAGAGTAGATGGCAGAAAATAGTCAAACATAGAGCTGAAATCAATACAATTGAAACAACATGGACAATTCAAAGAAACAAAGATTCTAAGAGTTGGTTCTTTGAGAAAGTCAACAAGATAGATAATCCTTATCCAAACTAATCAAAAACCAGAGAGAGTGTCCAAATCAACAAAATCATAAATTAGATGGGGGACATAACAACAGACCCCCAGCAAATCCAAAGAATTATCAGATCATACTGCAAAAATCTATACTCCACAAAACTGGAAAACCTAGAAGTAGTGGACAGTTTTCTGGACAGGTAACATTTACCAAAATGAAATGAAGAACAGATTAATTACATAACAGACCTGTAACCCTAAAGAAAATTGAAGGTGTCATTAAAAGCCTCCCCAAAAATAAAAGCCCTGGTCTAGATGGTTTCAGTGCAGAATACCACCAGACATTCAAGTGGGAATTACTAACATTACTCCTCAAAATTTTCACACAGTAGAAACTGAAGGAATTTTGACAAATTCTTTTATGAGGCCACAATTACCCTAATACCCAAGCCACTCAAAGACAAAACAAAGAAGAAGAATTACAGACCAAATTCCCTCATGAATATTGATGCTAAAATTCTCTACAAAATTTTAGCAAAGTATATATAACAATATATAAAAAATATCATCCACCATGATCAAGTAGGCTTCATTCCAGAAATGCAGGGTTGGTTTTAGATGCAAAAAACCGTTAACATTATTTATCATATAAACAAACTAAAGAAACAAAACCACATGATGATATCCTTAGATGCTTAAAAAGCCTTTGACAAAATTCAACACTCCATTATGATAAAAGTCCTGGAGAATATAGGGAGAATACCTTAATGTAATAACGGTGATTTACAAGACGCTGACAGCTATCATCAAACTTAAATGAGAAAAACACAAAAGCAATCCTACTAAAAATCAGAAACTAGACAAGGATGTCCTCTCTCCCCTTATCTATTCAATATAGTTCTCAAGTTTTAGCTAAAGCAATAAGGGAACGAAAAGAGATTAAAGGGATACAAACTGAAAAAAAAAAAAAAAGAACTGAAATTGTGTCTGTTTGCAGATGACATGATTGTATACATAAAAGACCCACAAAATTCTTCCAAGAAACTTCTATGGTTAATAAACACCTTCAGCAATGTAACAAGATACAAGATTAACTCAAAGAAATCTGTAGCGCTTCTATACACTAAAGATATAAGGGCTTAAAAAGAAATGAGAGAAACATAACCCTTCATAATAGCCACAAATAGTATTAAATAACTAGGAGTAACTATATTGAAAAAGTAACAGATTCATTTGACAAAAAATTTAAATAACTAAAGAAAGAAATTGAAGATGATATCAGAAAATGGAAAGTTCTCCCATGTTCCTGGATAGGTAGGATCAACATAGTAAAAATGAAAATTCTACCAAAATCAATATACAGATTCAATGCACTGCCCATCAAAATCCCAACACAATATTTTTTGGACCTTGAAAGGACAATGGGGAGTTGTGGAGAAGAAAGAATTATTTGATGTGGTGGGATAGGGAAGGGACCTTGAATAAGGATATACAAGGATAGAAAGTGTGACTTTTTTGTTCAAAATAATAATAATAATGAAAAGAAAGGAGAATAAGGGAAGAACAATGCAAAACATAAAAAAGAGGAAAAACACAAATAAAAGAAAGGACAATACTCAATTTTATTTGGAATAACAGGAGAGCCAGGATTGACAAAACAATTTTGCTCAACAAAAGAACCTTAGGAGGCATCACCATCCCTGACTTGAAGTTATACCATAGCATTACAGTAAAAAAAAAATATCCACCTGGTACTGGCATAAAAACAGACTGTTGGATCAATGGAACAGAATTGAGGATCCAGACATTAACACAAAAACCTATGAATACCTGAACTTTGGCAAAGAGGTCAAAAATATTCAATGGAAAAATGATAGTATATTTAACAAATGGTGTTGTCATAGCTGAATGGTAGTTTCCAATAAAATGCAAAAAGATCCAAGCCTGTCACCCGGCACAAAACTCAAATCCAAGAGGATCAAACACCTCAACATAAACCCAGCCACTTTGAACTCGATAGAAAAGAAAGTGGGAAATACACTTCTACAAATTGGCACAGGTGTCCACTTCCTAAATATAACACCAGTGGCAAAGACACTAAGACAAACAATCAATAAGTGGGATCTCATGAAGCTAAGAAGCTTCTGTAAAGCCAAGGATACTGTCAATAGGACAAAATGACAGCCTAAAGAATGGGAAAAGATTTTCACCAACCCTACAAGTGATAGAGGACTGATCTCTAAGATATATAAAGAGCTCAGAAAATCTAGAGCCCCAAACTTTGAATAACCCTATCAAACAATGGGGTTGAGATCTAAAAAAAAGAATTCTCAGCAGAAGAATTAAAAATTGCCTAAAGGCACCTGAAAAAGTGATCATCATCTTTAGCCTTCAGAGAAATGCAAATCAAAACAACTTTGAGATACCACCTGACAACTATTAGATTGGCTAAGATAAAAGACACACATAACAGCCTATGTTGCAGAAGGTGCAGAGCAAGGGGACCACTCCTCCATTTTTGGTGGGAGTGTAAGCTTTTCTGCCACTTTGGAATACATATGGCAGTTTCTCAGAAAATTGAGAATCATTCTCCCAGGGAACTAGCAGTACCACTTCTGGGTTTATACCCTAACGATGCACAGCACACTCCAAAGTCATTAGCTCAACTATGTTCATAGGAGCAATATTTGTAATAGCAAGAACCTGGAAACAACCTAGATGCCCCTCAACTGAAGAATGGATTATCAGACTGTGGAGCATCTACCCAATGGAGTACTACACAGCAGAAAGAATAAAAATGATATCCTAAAATTCGCAGGCAAATGGTTGGATTTGGAGAATACCCTTCTGAACGAGGTATCACAAACCCAGAAAGATAAGATAGGAATGTACTCACTCATGAGTGGACTCTAAACAAACAAGCGGAAAAAAAAATAAGCAAAGCATGCCCAAGCTGCAAACCATAACCACTGAACAGTTTGGGATCATACATAGCTTGGACTGACTCCTTGGATCCCACTCACCGCAGAGGAACATCTGACTCAGTCTTGATGTTGCAGGGAGAAAACAGGATTTGCCATGAGTGGAGGACTAAGTAACTAATATTGGGACTTTGGGACCTTGAGACCACCAGCCCATGGAGGAATGGGAAGATGTGGAGAAGAAAGAATGATCTGATGTGGTGGGAGGGAGTAGAGACCTTGAATAAGGACATACAAGGATAAAAATGTGACTTATTTATTCACAATATTAAAAAAGGAAGAAAAAGAAAGAAAACTGCATTTATTATATTTAGATATTTTCCCTCTTTTCCTAATCTCTCTAGGGTTTTTTTTTTATTATTATAAAGGTGTGTTGGATTTTGTCAAAGGCTTTTTCAGCATCTAAGCATATGATAATGTTTTTTTTTCCTTTACTTTGTTTGATGGATGACTTTTATGGTTTTTTGTTTGTTGAACCAACCATACATTTCAGGGATGAAACCCACTTGGCCATGGTGGTTGATATTTTTTATATTTTGTTGTATATCTTTTGACAAAATTTTTTGAGGATTTGGCATCAATATTTTTGAGCAAAATTGGTCTGTACTTCTTCTTCTTTGCTGTGTCTTTGAGTGGCTTGGGTGTTAGTGTGATTGTAGCTTCATGAAAGGAATTCAGCAATATTCCTTCAGTATGTACTGTGTGAAATAGTTTGAGGAGTAATGGTAGTAATTCTTCTACCATTGAATGTCTGGTAGAATTGTGCACTGAAATTATCTGGACCTTGGCTGTTTTTACTTGGGAGACTTTTAATGACAGCTTCATTTTCCTTTAGTGTTACTGGTCTGTTTAAGTAATTAATCTGGTCATCATTTAATTTTGGTAAATGGTACCTGTCCAAAAAGCTGTCCATTTGTTCTATGTTTTCCATTTCTGTGGAATTTAGATTTTTCTTTTTTTTTTCCTTCTTTATTTTGTATTTAACAAAAAAACAGTAACATGCATTTAAAATGAGGAAGAGTTAACAATAACTATAAAGAGGATAAGAATCATAAGCATGGCTTATCAAGGGTGGTAATGCAAATAAGATTGCTACACATATATTTACTATGTGTTCAGCTTTCCCTCTGAAATTTTTTTTCCATCCCTGTATATCCTTATTCAAGGTCCCTTACCCCTCCCAACACATCTTGTCATTTTTCTTCTCTGCAACTCCCCATCCCTTCCCTGGGCAGGGAGCAGACAGTCCTATGGTCCCACTGACCCATTAATGCATGGATCAGTCTCCACTCCTGGCCAAATCCAGTTTTGTCCCCCCTCCCTCAAGAGTGAGTCTGGTGTTCCTATAGTTGGAGTGGGGTTCGAAGGGTCAGTCCAGGGTGTTTCTGATCCCAAGCTGTTCAGTGGTTGTGGTTTGTCGCTTGGGCATGTTTGGCTTTTTTTCTTGTTTGTTTGTTTAGAGACCACTAGTGAGTGAGTACATCCCCTGCTTATCTCTATGAGATTGTGATACCTCACTCAGGAAGATATTCTCCAAATCCATCCATTTCCCTGCGAATTTTAGGATATCATTTTTTCTTACTGCTGAGTAGTATTCCATTGTGTAGATGTACCACAGTGAGTTAATCCATTCTTCAGTTGAGGGACATCTTGGTTGTTTCCAGGTTCTTGCTATTACAAATAATGGTGCTATGAACATAGTTGAGCTAATACCTTTGTAGTGTGAATGTGCCTCTTTAGGGTATACACCCAGAAGTGGTATTGCTGGGTCCTTGGGGAGATTGATTCTCAATTTTCTGAGAAACCTCCATATTGCATTCCAAAGTGGCTGAACAAGCTTACACTCCCACCAACAATGGAGGAGTGTTCCCCTTGCTCTGCATCCTCTCCAACATAGGCTGCCATCTGTGCCTTTTATCTTGGCCAATCTAACAGGTGTTAGGTGGTATCTCAAAGTTATTTTGATTTGCATTTCTCTGATGGCTAAAGATGAAGAGCACTTTTTCAGGTGCCTTTCAGCCATTCATAGTTCATCTGCTGAGAATTCTCTTTTTAGATCTGTACCCCATTTTTTGATAGGGTTATTCAAGGTTTTGGGCTCTACATTGTTGAGCTCTTTATATACCTTAGAGATCAGTCCTCTATCACTTGTAGGGTTGGTGAAAATCTTTTCCCATTCTGTAGGCTGGCATTTTGTCCTATTGACAGTGTCTTTGGCTTTGCAGAAGCTTCCCAGCTTCAGGAGATCCCACTTATTGATTGTTGGTCTTAGTGCCTGTGCCACCGGTGTTATAATTTGGAAGTAGTCACCTGTGCCAATTTGTAGAAGTGTATTTCCCACTTTCTTTTCTCTCAAGTTCAAAGTGGTTGGGTTTAAGTTGAGGTCTTTGATCCACTTGGATTTGAGTTTTGTGCAGGGTGACAGGCTCGGATCTATTTGCATGTTCTAAACACTTCCATCCAGCTATGCCAACACCATTTGTTAAAAATACTATCTTTATTCCATTTAATGTTTTGGGCTTCTTTGTCAAAGAATATAGGTTCATAGGTTTTTGGGTTAATGTCTGGATCCTCAATTCTGTTCCAATGGTCCACAAGTCTATTTTTATGCCAGTACCAGGCTGTTTTTATTACTGTAGCTCTATAGTATAGCTTGAAGTCAGGGATGGTGATACCTCCTGAGGTTCTTTTGTTGAGTAAAATTGTTTCGGCAATCCTGGCTTTCCTGTTATTCCAAATGGAATTGAGTATTGTTCTTTCAAGGTCCAAAAAATATTGTGTTGGGATTTTGATAGGCAGTGCGTTAAATCTGTAGATTGCCTTTGGTAGAATTGCCATTTTTACAAAGTTGATCCTACCAATCTAGGAACATGGGAGAGCTTTCCATTTTCTGATATCCTCTTCAATTTCTTTCTTCAATGATTTAAAATTTTTGTCAAATAGGTCTGTTACTTCTTTGGTTATAGTTACTCCAAGGTATTTAATACTATTTGCAGCTAATATGAATGGTAATGTTTCCCTTATTTCTTTTTCAGCTCTTCTATCTTTAGTGTATAGAAGGGCTACTGATTTCTTTGAGTTTATCCTGCTACACTGCTGAAGGTGTTTATCACCTCTAGTAGTTCCTTGGAAGAATTTTGTGGGTCACTTATGTATACAATCATATCATCTGCAAATAGAGATAGCTTCACTTCTTCTTTTCCAATTTGTATGCCCTTAATCTCTTTTCGTTCTCTTATTGCTTTAGCTAAAGCTTAGAGAACTATATTAAATAGCTATGGGGAGAGAGGACATCCTTGTCTAATTTCTGACTTTAGTGGGAATGTTTTGAGTTTCTCTCCATTAAGTTTGAAACTGGCTGTTGGCTTCTTGTAAATTGCCTTAATTATATTTAGGTATTCTCCCTGTATTCCTGATCTCTCCAGGGCTTTAATCATAAAGGAGTGTTGGATTTTGTCAAAGGCTTTTTCATCATCTAAGGATATGATCATGTGGTTTTGTTCCTTTAGCTTGTTTATATGATGGATAACATTTACAGTTTTTCATATGTTAAACCAGCCCTGCATTTCTGGGATGAAGCCTACTTGGTCATGGTGGATGATATCTTTTATGCATTGTTGTATACAGTTTGCCAAAATTTTGTTGAGAATTTTCGCATCAATATTCATGAGGGAAATTGTTCTGTAATTCTCCTCCTTTGTTGTGTCTTTGAGTGGTTTGGATATTAGGGTGATTGTGACCTCATAAAAGGAATTTGGCAATATTCCTTCAGTTTCTACTGTGTGAAATAGTTTGAGGAGTAACGGTAGTAATTCTTCTTTGAATGTCTGGTAGAATTCGTCACTGAAACCATCTGGACCAGGGCTTTTATTTTTGGGTAAGTTTTTAATGACAGCTTCAATTTCCTTAAGGGTTATAGGCTTGTTTAGGTCATTAATCTGATCTTCTTTTAATTTTGGTAGATGGTACCTGTCCAGAAAGCTGTCCATTTCTTCTAGGTTTTCCATTTTTGTGAAATACAGATTTTCAAAATATGACCTGATAATTCTCTGTATTTCCTGGGGTCTGTTGTTATGACCCCCTTTTCATTTCTGATTTTGTTGACTTGGACACACTCCCTCTGACTTTTGGTTAGTTTGGCTAAGGGCTTATCTATCTTGTTAACTTTCTCAAAGAACCAACTCTGAGATTCGTTGATTCTTTGTATTGTTCTTTTTGTTTCAATTGTATTGATTTCAGCTCTAAGATTGATTATTTCCTCCCATCTATTCCTTCTAGGTAGTTTGCTTCTAATTGTTCTAAGGCTTTCAGCTGTGCTGTTAGGTCTCTAGTGTGGTATTTCTCAAGGTTTTTCATATAGGCATCTAGTGCTATGAATGTTCCTCTTAAGACTGCTTTCATTGTGTCCCACATGTTTGGATACATTGTAGATTCATTTTCATTGAATTCTAGGAAGACTTTGATTTCTTTCTTAATTTCTTCCTTGACCCAGAGATGGTTCAGCTGATTGATGTTTAGTTTCCATGAGTTAGTAGGCTTTCTTTGGGTTTTGATGTTGTTGAATTCTAACTTTAGGCCCTGATGGTCCGATATGTTACAAGGGATTATTTCC
>PVIH01019759.1:0-34419 GCA_004025045.1 Sigmodon hispidus
CAATTCTACCAAAAGCAATATACAGATTCAATGCTCTTCCCATCAAAAACCCAACACAACTTTTTACAAACCTTGAAATAACAATACTCAATTTCTTTTGGGATAACAGGAAAGCCAGGATTGTCAAAACAATTTTGCTTAACAAAAAACTTGAGGAGGCACCATCATCCCCGACTTCAAGTTATACTATAGAGCTACAGTAATAAAAACAGCCTTGTATGGGAATAAAAGCAGACTTGTGGATCAATGGAATTGAATTGAGAATCCAGGCATTAACCCAAAAACCTATGAAAACCTGATCTTTGACAAAGAGGCCCAAAATACTCAGGTAAAAAAAAAATAGTATCTTTAACAAATGGTGTTGGCATAGCTGGATGGTAGTGTGTAGAAAAATGGAAATAGATCCAAGGCTATCAACCTGCACAAAACCCAAATCCAAGTGGATCAAAGACCTCAACATAAACCCAGCCAGACTGAACCTGATAGTAAAGAATATGGGAAATACCCTCCAAATGCATTGGAACAGATGACCACTTCCTAAATATAACACCAGTAGCACAAACACCAAGAACAATCAATAAGTGGGACCTCCTGAAACTGAGAAGCTTCTGTAAAGCCAAGGACACAGTCATTAAGACAAAACGCCAGCCTACAGAATGGGAAAATATTTTCACTAAACCTACAAATAACAGATGAGTGATCTCTAAAATATATAGAGAATTTAAAAAAATAGAACTCAATATCTTGAATAACCCAATCAAAAAACGGCGCTAAGAATTAAAAAGGGAATTCTCAGTAGAAGAATTATAAATGGCTAAAAGGCACTTGAAAATGTTTTCAAAATATTTAGTCATCAGAGAAATACAAATTAAAACAACTTTGAGATACCATCTTACTCCTTTCAGATTGACTAAGATAAAAGACACAGATGACTGCCTATGCTGGAGAGTTTGCGGAGCAAGGGGAACACTCCTCCATTTTTGGTGGCAGTGTAAGCTTGTTCAGCTGCACTGGAATGCAGTATGGCTATTTCTCAGAAAACTGGGAATCAATCTCCCCATATACCCACCAATATCACTACTGGGCATATACCCTGAAGATGCACATTTGCACTCCAAATGCAGTAGCTCTACTATGTTCATAGCAGCATTATTTGTAATAGCAAGAACCTGGAAACAACCTAGATGCCCCTCATCTGAAGAATGGATTAACAAACTGTGGTACATCTACACAATGGTGTACTACTCAGCAGTGAGAAAAACAAGATATCTTAAATTCGGAGGCAAATGGATGGATTTTGACAAAACCCTCCTTTGTGAGGTCTCACAACCTCAGAAATATAAACAGGGCATGTACTTACTCATTGGTGGACCGTAAACAAAAAAGCTAGGCATATTCAAGCTGCAAAGCACAACCACTGAACAGCTTGAGATCTGAAACACCTTGGACTGGTACCTTGGAGCCCATTCCCTCCAGAGTAACAACATGCTTCAGTCTTGATTTGGGGGTGAGGAAAGCAGATCTGCCTGGAGTGGATGTTGAACTAAGGCACCTTGGGACCTTGGGACCTCCTGCCCTTGCTGGGGAGGAGATAAACTGAAGGAGAGAAGAGTGAGTGACTGGAAGAGGCAGGAGGGAGACGGGAGCCTGAACCCATTTAAAAAATGGGTTTAAAAATATGACTTTTTTCATAATAAAAAAGACAGTTAAAAATCAGGAACAAGACAGGGCTGACCTCTCTCTCCTTATCTATTCATTATAGTTCTTAAAGTTCTAGGTAATGCAATAAGGGAACAACAGGAGTTTAAGAAGATACAAATCTAAAAGGAAGAATTAAAACTCTATTTGCAACTGATATGATCATTTATATAAGTGACTACCAAAATTCTATCAGGGAACTCCTGCAGCTCATAAACATTTTAAGTAATATAGCAGAGTCCAAGTTTAAGTTAATCAAATTATTAGCCCTCCTATATACTAAAGATAAAAGGGCTGAGAATAATATAACATCACTCCACCATAGCTGCAAATAGAATTAAATATCTTGGTATGACTCTAACCAAAGAAGGAGCAGATATGCACAAAAAATCTTGTAATTCACTGAATAAAGAAAATAAGGAAGATATCAGAAAATGGAAAGCCTTCACAATGAAGGCAGTCTTGAGAAGAAAATTCATAGCACTAGACACCTATATGAAAAACCTAGAGAAATCTCACTCTAGAGAATTATCGGCACAGCTGAAAGCCTTAGAACAATTAGAAGCAAACTCACCAAGACGGAGTTGTCAGGAAATATTCAAATTAGACTTTTTTTTCTTAATAAAAGAAATAAAAAATTTAAAAATAGGCCAAATCACTTTTATGTAATCATGCTCTGTACAATTGTCTCAATGCACATTTGCCTTTTCTGCATTTCTTATGGTATCTTTATCATTCTGGTATCTCAATATACACTCTGAAGATTAATGCCTATTTAAAGATTGTGCCTTGTATTTTATTATTTTTTGCATCATTAGTAAAATTAAGTTGTCTTTTGTAAATTATAATTATATAACAGGAGAATATATTACTATGCATACTGCTATGGAAAAAGAATGCAGTTATTTATTATTTTTTATGGTACTTCAGTTATTTTATATCTTGAAAACCAATATAAATGCCATTTCTATTGTTTAAAATTTTAAGAATGTAGTATTTTCTGAGAACTGATAGGGTACCAAAATTTTCTTATACTACATTTTCAAAAAGAAATGGTAGGAAAAATATATATCAGCATGAATGATTATGAAGTGAAAAACAAAGCCTTTAATTGAGTCTTGACAAATATAAGATTAGACTATATAATTATTTCCTTGTTTCCAATATGAATAAATGTTAAATGTCATTTAACTGCCTGAAGAATGAAAAGTTATGCATTTGTAATGAAATTTGTACAGAAATCCTCCAGTGAAACTAAGTGAACCATTTTCCAGATCTTGAGTGGATTGCTATGATTTTACATATGAAAAATACTTGTAAACTTTAGAGTTTTTTGTACATTTTTTCTAACAAATATAATGAAATATATAAGTAAAGTTATGTAATTAACTCTTCATAATGCAGAAATTAATGATGTGTTATATAGAAAAATGAGTCAATTTCACTGATATTAAAAATGGTAGTCTGGCAGAGTCCCAGCACACTCTGGAGCAGGGGCGGATAAACTCTGCCGGTCACCATACCCACAGCTCCTGCTGAGGGAATTTGCACAGCTACTCACCGCCACCTCGAAGTGAGCGAACCAACAACTGCAGGGATCTCTGTAGGACAGACTCAGACCCAGACCAGAGAGGTGACAGGAGGCACACAAACCCGAGTGCCACAACTGACCAGGAGCCATCTAATCATGAACCAATGAAGCCATGGGCAAATGTCAGTGCAAAATTTACATAACAATACAAAGGATAACATGGTAACTCCAGAAGAGAGTGGCGATCTTACAAATACAAGTCCTGAACTGAGCAATTAAGAGGAAACAGAAGGAAGCAACATCAAAAATTCCTTTTTGATGATCATCGAAGCTCTAAAAGAAGATAGGGAAAAAAGTCTTAAAGAAATTGAAGAAAATACAAACAAAAAATTAGAAGAGATGAACAAATCTATGAAAGAAACATGCCAGGAAATAAAAGCTGAAATAAACCTGAAAAAAAAAGTTTTGAAATAAAAGCTGAAATAGAAGCAATAAAAAAGGCAAAAAATGAGGAAATGATGGAAATACAAAACCTGAAGAAAAAAGCTGGAACCACAGATATAAGCATAACAAACAGAGTTCAAGAAATGGAAGATAGAATCGCTGAAGTGGATGACTCAGTAACTCAAATAGATATATCAGTCAAAGAAAATAGTAAAACTAAAAAAGACATTACTCAAAATGTTCAGGAAATCTGGGACACCATGAAAAGACCTAATTGGAGAATAATAGAAATAGAAGAAGGAGAAGAATACCAGCTCAAAGGCACAGATAATGTTTTCAAGAAAATCATAGAAGAAAACTTCCCTAACCTGAAGAAGGAAATGCCTATAAAGATACAAGAAGCTTACAGAACACCAAATAGGTATGATCCCCAAAAAAGTCAGAGTGCCACATTATAATCAAGCCAGATAACAAACAGAACAAAGAAAAAATTTTAAGAGCTGCAAAAGAAAAGGGCCAACTCACATATAAAGGCAGACCCATCAGAATAACGCCTGACTATTCAATGGAAACGATGAAAGCTAGAAGGGCTGGGTCAGAAATTATACAGATGCTAAAACAGCATGGCTGCCAAACTAGAATACTATACCCTGCAAAATTATCAATCACCATAGATGGAGTAAACACGGTATTTCAGGAAAAAGTCAGACTGAAAGAATATCTATCTACCAATCCAGCACTACAGAGAGTATTAGAGGGAAAACTACAACCTAAGTACCCCAGATACACCCACAAAATCACAAACAATCAATAATTCCACAGAAGACTGCTCCAGAGAAAGAAAATACAAACAAGTTACCACCAAAAAAGGCAGGATAAATGAATCAATGGTCACTAATTTCCCTTAATATCAATGGTCTCAACTCTCCTATAAAACATCACACACTAACAAGATGGATACAACAACAGAAGCCATCCTTCTGTTGCCTACAAGAAACACACCTCAACTTCAAAGACAGACACAGACTTAGAATAAAGGGTTGGGAAAAGATTTTCTAGTCAAATGGTCCTAAGAAACAAGCAGGGGTTGCAATCCTAATATCTAACAAAGTAGACTTTAAGCTAAAAGCAATTAAAAGGGACCAAGATGGTCACTCCTTATTCATCACAGGAAAAATTGGTCAAGAGGAGATTTCAGCTTAAATATTTATGCCCCTAATATAGGGGCACCTACATATGTAAAAGAAACACTGCTAAAGCTCGAATCCCACATCAATTCTTACACTCTAATAGTGGGAGACTTCAATACGCCATTTTCAACCCTGAATAGATCAACGAGACAGAGCGTCAACAGAGAAATAAGGAGTCTAAATGAGGTTATGATGCAAATGGATTTCATAGATACCTACAGATCCTTCCACCCAAAGGCAAAGGAATATATATATTTCTCAGCTCCTCATGAAACTTTCTCCAAAATTGACCACATAATTGGTCATAAAGCAAATATCATCAGATACAAAAAAATGGAAATAATCCATTGTAACTATCGGACCACCAGGGCCTAAAGTTAGGGTTCAACAACATCAAAACCCAAAGAAAGCCTACCAACTTGTAGAAACTAAACATTAACCAGCTGAACCATCTCTGGGTCAAGGAAGAAATTAAGAAAGAAATCAAAGTCTTCCTAGAATTCAATGAAAATGAATATACAACGTATCCAAACTTATGGGACACAATGAAAGCAGTCTTAAGAGGAAAATCCATAGCGCTAGATGCCTATATGAAAAACCTTGAGAAATCCCACAGTAGAGACCTAACAGCACAGCTGAAAGCCTTAGAACAATTAGAAGCGAACTCACCTAGAAGGAGTAGATGGCAGGAAATAATCAAACTTAGAGCTGAAATCAATACAATTGAAACAAAAAGAAGAATACAAAGAATCAACGAATCTAAGCGTTGGTTGTTTGAGAAAGTTAACAAGATAGATAAGCCCTTAGCCAAACTAATCAAAAAACGGAGAGAGAGTGTCCATATCAACAAAATCAGAAATGAAAAGGGGGACATAACAACAGACCCCCAGGAAATACAGAGAATTATCAGGTCATATTTTGAAAATCTGTATTCCACAAAAATGAAAAACCTAGAAGAAATGGACAGCTTTCTGGACAGGTACCATCTACCAAAATTAAATGAAGATCAGATTAATTACCTAAACAGGCCTAAAACCCTTAAGGAAATTGAAGCTGTCATTAAAAACCTCCCCAAAAATAAAAGCCCTGGTCCAGATGGTTTCAGTGCCAAATTCTACCAGACTTTCAAAGAAGAATTACTGCCGTTACTCCTCAAACTATTTCACACAGTAGAAACTGAAGGAATACTGCCAAATTCCTTTTATGAGGCCACAATCACCCTAATACCCAAGCCACTCAAGGACACAACAAAGAAGGAGAATTACAGATCAATTTCCCTCATGAATATTGATGCAAAAATTCTCAACAAAATTTTGGCAAACTGTACACAACAATGCATAAAAGATATCATCCACCATGACCAAGTAGTCTTCATCTCAAAAACGCAGGCCTGGTTTAACAAATGAAAAATTGTAAATGTTATCCATCATATAAACAAACTAAAGGAACAAAACCACATGATCATATCCTTAGATGCGGAAAAAGCCTTTGACAAAATCCAACACTCCTTAATGATTAAAGCCCTTGAGAGATCAGGAATACAGGGAGAATCCCTAAATATAATTAAGGCAATTTATAAGAAGCCAACAGCCAGTATCAAACTCAATGGAGAAAAACTCAAAGCAATCCCACTAAAGTCAGGAACTAGACAAGGATGTCCTCTCTCCCCTTATCTATTCAATATAGTTCTCAAAGTTTTAGCTAAAGCAATAAGGGAATGAAATGAGATTAAGGGCATACGAATTGGATAAGAAGAAGTGAAGCTATGTCTATTTGCAGATGATATGATTGTATACATAAGTAACTCACAGAATTCTTCCAAGGAACTGCTACAGCTGATAAATACCTTCAGCAATGTAGCAGGATACAAGATAAACTCAAAGAAATCAGTAGCCCTTCTATACAGTAAAGATAGAAGAGTTAACTATAACCAAAGAAGTAACAAAACTATTTGACAAAAATTTTAAATCATTGAAGAAAGAAATTGAAGAGGATATCAGAAAATGGAAAGCTCTCCCATGTTCCTGGATTGGTAGGATCAATATAGTAAAAATGGCAATTCTACCAAAGGCAATCTACAGATTCAATGCACTGCCTATCAAAATCCCAACACAATATTTTTTGGAACCTGAAAGAACAATACTCAATTTCATTTGTAGTAACAGGAAAGCCAGGATTGCCAAAACAATTTTACTGAACAAAAGAACCTCAGGAGGTATTACCATCCCTGACTTCAAGCTATACTATAGAGCTACAGTAATAAAAACAGCCTGGTACTGGCATAAAAACAGACTTGAGAACCAATGGAATAGAACTGAGGATCCAGACATTAACCCAAAAACCTATGAACACCTGATCTTTGACAAAGAGGCCCAAAACATTCAATGGAAAAAAGATAGTATATTTAACAAATGGTGTTGGCATAGTTGGATGGAAGTGTGTAGAAAAATGCAAATAGATCCGAGCCAGCATAAAACTCAAATCCAAGTTGATCTAAGACCTCAACTTAAATCCAACCACTTTAAACTTGATAGAAAAGGAAGAGGGAAATACACTTCTAGAAATTGGCACAGGCTACCACTTCCTAAATATAACAACAGTGGCACAGGCACTAAGACCAACAATCAATAAGTGGGATCTCCTGAAGCTGGGAAGCTTCTGCAATTCAAGGACACTGTCAATAGGACAAAACGACAGCATACCGAATGGGAAAAGATTTTCACCAACCCTACAAGTGATAGAGGCCTGATCTCTAAGGTATATAAAGAGCTCCAGAATTTAGAGCCCAAAACCTTGAATAACCCTATCAAAAAATGGGATACAGTTCTAAAAAGGGAATTTTCAGCAGAGCAACAACGAATGGCTGAAAGGCACATGAAAAAGTGCTCATCATCTTTAGCCATCAGAGAAATGCAAATCAAAACAACGTTGAGATACCACCTAACACCTGTTAGATTGGCTAAGATAAAAGGCACAGATGACAGCCTATGTTGGAGAGGATGTGGAGCAAGTGGAACACTCCTCCATTGTTGGTGGGAGTGTAAGCTTGTTCAGCCACTTTGGAATGCAATATGGAGGTTTCTCAGAAAATTGAGAATCAGTCTCCCCAAGGACCCAGCAATACCACTTCTGGGTGTATACCCTAAAAAGGCGCATTCACATACCAAAGGTATTAGCTCAACTATGTTCATAGCAGCATTATTTGTAATAGCAAGAACCTGGAAACAACCTAGATGTCCCTCAACTGAAGAATGGATTAACAAACTGTGGTACTTCTACACAATGGAATACTACTCAGCAGTAAGAAAAAATGATATTCTAAAATTCGTAGGCAATGAATGGATTTGGCGAATATCCTCATGAGCGAGGTATCACAAACTCAGAGAAATAAGCAGGGGATGTACTCACTCACTAGTGGTCTCTAAACAAGCAAACATGAAAAAAAGCCAAACATGCCCAAACGGTAAACCACAACCACTGAACAGGTTGGGATCACAAACACCCTGGACTGACCCTTCAAACCCCACTAAAACTATAAGAACACCTGACTCACTCTTGAGGGAGGGGGGACAAAACTCTATTTGGCCAGGAGTGGAGACTGATCCAAGCATTATTGGGTCAGTTGGACTATAGGACTGTCTGCTCCCTGTCCAGGAAGGGGATGGGGAGTTGTAGAGAAGAAAAATGACCAGATGTGGTGGGAGTGGGAAGGGACCTTGAGTAAGGATATACAGGGATGGAAAAAAAATTCAGAGGGAAAGCTGAACACAAAGTAAATATATGTGTAGCAATCTTATTTGCATTACCACCCTTGATAAGCCATGCTTATGATCCTTATCCTCTTTATATTTATTGTTAACTTTTCAGCATTTTAAATTCATTTTACTGTTTTTTTGATAAATACAAAATAAAGAAGGAAAAAAAAGAAGAGAAGTGATACACAATGTTAAAAATGAAAAAAAAAAATGGTAGTCTTTTGTTAAAATTGGAAAAAGTCACCTTTTGTTTCCATCAAAAAATGTGCAGAATTTTTCTATTTCCCCTTATTTCTAGATGATGTGAACTAAAATCATAGCATTTACTAAGAAACTGTTTTGATTTTAATTATCGAAATGTTCCAAAATGAGAAGTTACTTTCAGCTATATGCATCACCCAGGAAGAGGTCAGATTGAGTCAGAAGACTGTAAATACCACTGTGAGTTCTCTGGTGGTGAACCTACACACGTTACAGTGAGCAGACTGTCTGAGTTACAAGTATATTTTTTAGTTTTAATAGCTCTGTTTTGAAAAACATTTTTAATGCGATAAAAAATGTGAGGAAATTAACCTCATATGGCAAAACCCAAATAGATAGTAGTATATGAATGAGTTTCTGCATTTAAACAGCTAAAAAAGGTAGGTTAAGGAATGCATTATAGTACATGCACTTACAAGGCAGATACACACAGAAACTAATTACTTTCAAGTATGTGGGTGTTGATTTATCACAACAATAAATAAAATAAGATACAATGTTTCATTTTTAGACCATATTGAAACTGCAAGAAGAAAGAGGTCTTAAAATTTTATTAAGATAACTACTAAATAATGCCACAGGATAGACATGTGTAGGACATAGCTCACTTTTTAAAAAGCAACTGATGTGAAAAGTTGTAACTGAAACATTTAAAATTAAAATTATGTGTATTTTATGCAGAAAGAACTGTTAAACACAAGTATATCTGTTGTATGTAATAAGTGAAAGAGTTTTTAAAAATTTATTTAGCTTTATTGATGTTTTTGTTTTATTTCTTATAGACCTGGAGTATCATGTCACAAATGGCTGTCTTGCACCAAGTTAGTAAGCCCTTTCTTTTTGCACATATTGATTGGACTTTTCTTTACTGTTATGTAGACACTTTCTATGTTAGTTCTGATGCATAATTCTTGGAATCCTTTTATACAAACTAGAATGTATTTGTAAGAATTCATGTCCCTGCAAAGTAGTAACTATAAACTTATTTTTAAATAAATAGAAATCTTGTTTTTCTAAGGTATTTGTAAAGCCTAATGATGTCTTTGCTTTTCTGTTTATTTTGGTTAGTTTTAGAAAACATAAAGCAATTGGTACAAACTCAGTAGGCAACTTACCAAAGTAATTGTGATATAGAAGCCATTATGTAAATTCTAGTCCATTAGAGGTTCTATTTTTCTGTCTGTTTGTGAAATGTTAAAATCACTATCAAAGATTTCAAACACTTAATGTAATTCTAAGTGACATATGGTTAAAAATAAAGACTCCTTTGACTTTCAAGAAAAAAATAAACTACTACAAATGGTCAGTAACTATAATGACTTGGCAAGATACAAGAATGATCCCCCCAAAAAATCAGTAGCTCTGCTATGTATAAATAAGGAGTGAGCTAAAAAAAAACAGAAAAACATCATATTTTATAATAGTCACAATAACATGAGATATCTTGTGTTAACTTTAATCAAACAAAGGAAAAAATACTTGTTTGTGAAGAACTTTAATTCTCTGAAAATGAAATTGAGTAAGACATCAAAAATAAAATATCTTTTATGTTATTGAATAGGTAAAATCAACATAGCAAAAATGGAAATATTATCAAAAACAATCTCCAGATGTAATGCTTTTTATATTAAATCCAAACATATTTTTTGTAGACCTAAAAATAATATAGAACTTTATATGGAATTACAAAAACAATCTGATAAAATAAAGGGGCTTTTGTGGACATCAACACTCCTGACCTTAAGCTCTACTTTAGAGCTATAGTAATAAAAAACAACTTGGTATTGAAATGAAAATATAATCATGGATTAGTGGATCAAATTGAAGATCTTAATATTAATCCATACACACATGAACATTTGATTTTGACAACAAACTCAAAACAATGAAATGAAAAGACAAAGTATAATCATTAAATGGTGCTGGCATAACTATACATGTAGAAAAATGCAAATAGATTAATATCTGTCACAATGTACATAACTCAAGTACAAATGACTTAAAGACCTCAACAAAAATCTAGTTACAGTGAACCTGATAGAAGAGAAAGTGGAAAGTAGCCCTGGAGGCATTGGTACAAAAAGAAAACTTTATAAATATAATACCAATAGCACAAAGAGAGAGCAATGATCAATAAATGGGACATCCTGAAACTGAGAATCATTTCTAAGGCAAATGGCATGGTAATGAAGTCAAAATATCAGCACACTGGATGGGAAAAAAAACCTTTTCCAACCCCACATCTGGCAGAGGTTTTATCTCCAAAATATATAAAGAAATTAAAAAAACCCTAGACATCAAAATGCCAAATAATCCAATAAAAATAGGTTTCAGTTTTAAACAGAAATTCTCAATAGATACAAGAATTTGAGGCTATATCATAGCTAAATGACACAATGACTCACTTCTGCATTGATGGTCTCTTGCAGAGGTGTGGGTTAGGAAAGACTTATTTCCTTAAAGTTCTGGCCACAGGGAGTTTAATTATGCTCCAGTAAGTAAATGAGCAACATAAATGTGTGGTTTTGTAAATGGGGAGATCATAAGAGTGGGCATGATTCTTAAAGGTCTGATAACTGAGTTTTATTGGATGCATAACGTAAAAACCTCAAATAATATATATATATATATATGAATATCAAATGGCTGAAAGACATTTAAGAACCTGTTATAAATTCATAGTCATCAGACACCAGAGAATTGCAAATCAAAAGGAATAAGTTCAAAAACACTGATGAGAATTTGTGTCAAAGAGAATATGGAGAACGGAAAATACTCTTCTAGTGTTCGTGAGAGTGTAAACTTGTACAGTCTCTCATGAAATCTGTATTCTGGCATCTAAAGATTTTGGGAATCAACATATCTCAGGTCTCACAAATACCACTTTTTGGCACATAGTCACAATATGCTCAACCACACTACAAAGATACTTGCTCAAATATGTTTACAGCAGTATTATTCATATTAGCAGAAACCTGAAAACAACCTAGATGGCTATCTACTTAAGAATGGATAAAGAAAACGTGGCACATATGTACAATATAGTATTACTAACCTCAAGAAAATCATGACAAAATAAAATTTGCAAAAAAGAACATGGAATTTGTAAATATAATTCTGAGTAAGGTAATCCAGGCCCAGAAACACAAACATAGTATGTACTCACAAATAAGTGGATAGTAGATGCAAAACAAAGGAGAAGCAGGCTATAGTCTACAATACCCAAAAAGTTACATGAAGAGACAATCCTAAGAGGTACCAGCATGAATCACCTCAGAAACATTAAATTCTCCAGGATAATCTGAAAGGGTAATTAAAAGGGGGCGTTGGGAGCAAAGACATGAGTGTGTGAAATGGTTGAGTTCTGGAAGAGACAGAAAATGAGAACAATAGAAATATCTGATAAATTGAGACATTGTATTCTTAGGGAAAAATATGATTCTGTGGAAACCCCAGAAACCCACAAGGATGTCTCCCTTTAAGACTTCTAGCAATAATAGTGTGGATGGTTGAACAAGCCTTTTCCTGTACTCAGATTGGTGGCTCCCTTTATTGTCATTATAGAACTTATATACAGTGAATGAGGGAAACAGAAATTGAGATCCATAGTCTAGCACTTGAATAAGCACCTGAAGTTCAGTTGAAGACAGAAAGGAGAGTTTATAGGAGCAAATGAGTCAAGATCATGATGGAAATAAAACCACAGATACAGCTGCCCCAAGAGCAGGAGATCACAGACTCTGGACTTGAGCTGAGATGTGGGAAGCATGCACAGGACAATACTAATCACTCTGAGTATGGCTTACAATTATGTGGCATGATCTGCTTCAGGAACTGATAGCAATAAGAAAAGGACTTTTGTCAGATACATAAATTGGCATTTTAGAAACAATTCCTTGTGAAAGGTAGACTCAATTATTCTTGATGCAAGTGGGTGGAATTGGCCTTGTCCCAGTTTGATATGCCACCCTCTAACACCTAGATAAGGGAGGCCTTATCTCCTATGAGAAGTGGATGGGGAATAAAATGGGGGCAAGGGAGGAATGGGAGAAGTGAAGAAGAGTAGTTGGTATGTAAAACAAAAATAAATTTAAATAAAAATATGCATACAGATAAACATATACATATGCAGGTAGGCAAAATTTCATACTAAAACAGCCTTTGAAATATATATTTATATCAATCTCTAGATTCACTTTCTTTCTAAAGAATATGTTTAGTTATCTTTATTTGGTAAATATTTTCTAATTCACTAGATTTGGACATCAATGAGACTGTAAAGTGCAATATCATTGATGACAATAAGAAGCATCCAATAGAAAAAGCATACCTTTAAACAGGTATCCAGTGTTTTTGGAATGCGCACTGAATAATTATCTTCTTGAAGAACCATCTCATGCAGTGCATGAGCCACAGCATATACAGCATTGTATATATCATAACTTCCATCACTAAAGGCCATATCAATTGTATGTACCATTAGCCATTCCAATGCATCATTAGATGAATAGTTCTTTAGTGTCTTCCACTTAGATGCTAAGGTTTCACAGTTAAATTTCATCCACTCAAGCCTTGCTAGATATTGATCTGAGTATTTGAGATGGGTCAAATTATGCACAAAATGTTTAAAACCAGAAATCTCAGCATGATGATGTGAAAATGCTATTGTCCCCCAAAATGAGTCCAGTGTAATGTCTCCATTACATATAATATCATCCCACTGTGAGGTGGTAACCCATATTCTTTGTATACCTAGAGAATTCCACATTCTAAAACTTAAACCTAGAGTACTATCTGTTTCACCATAAATGACAGCCACATTTGTGGATGATGTCATGATTTGGTTATAATATACTTTAGCTCTTGACATGTATTCATGCATGTTGACTGGGATCATAATTACAAAAGCAAAGCATACTGTATTTTCTTCTGTCTCTTTTCTCAAATGTGACAAAAATTGAATACCCTGATCATTTTCTGAAATGGCTACCCCAATCCAGTTCCAGTTGAAATGAAGTATCAAAGAAATCATGGCTTGGGATAGTGATGTATCTTTGGGAGCCATTTGGTATAGATAGTGAAACTGATCATGATCACTTAGGATAAGATGGAAGGGTCCAAATGTAAGCTGAAGGACCTAGAACACAGGGAACAGCATGAGGTAGTATACACTCTCAATAACTTATAAACACTATTAGGTCAAAATGCCAGAGAACCCACCTTACTGATTACATCCTTCCTCCTTTATCCCTGTTTTATATAAGATAATAGTGAAGTCCCATCAAACCTCTGAAATGGACCCTTGAACTATAAAATATTACATGTGTGAGACGATTCTTCACCTCAGACTCTTTTGAGCATCAGGGAATTATACTACCAGTGACAGGAATTTTTTTCAAACCCACCCTAAGTAAGCTCACCTGCTGAGATAGGTAGAGGTCGAAAACTTTTCCAATTATGACAGATGTTGCCAAGTAAGGTCCTGTAAGCATCACTGCACACATGGTCTCTTCATTACAGACATAATTTGTGGGATAACGGTGAATTTTCACAGAATTATGTATAAGATTATGTAAATCCAACACAGTATTACAAGCTCCTTCTGGTAGTATAAAGGCTAAAGACCTATTTGGTAATAAATCCAAGTTCCTGTTGACTTCATCAGTGGAAAATGCCAAGGCCAGAAAAAACTGGTAGTTTGAAGTTGACATTCTGTAAAAGGGTACCATGTTTATTATGAGAGAAATCTACTAATGATTATTTGTAGTCAGTAGAGAAATTATCCTGTTCTGGATGTTATTCCTAACTTCTATTAAGGATTGAAAAAGGTAGCCAGAGCCAGTTGCATTCTAGGAAGAACTTCCCTGCTATATTGCATTTGTTTCTGTTTCACTCTGTGGTGATGGTGCAGTATAATCATTGAGTCTGATTTTTTGACTGCCTGTTCCTTTTTCTGAACATTAGGGAGCTTTCCAAGTCTGTTCATAGCTAAACATCAGTTCTTTCTAACCCGCAAAGGGCTCACCCCTATTTTGGAAACAAAAACAAACATGGTTATAGTTACAAACATCTAATCTGCCATCTAGTGCCCTCCAGTCATCCGTTTCTTGACCTCGTTACACGGATATTTCCTGTGACATAACTCTTACAGTTACAAACTTTTTAAAAATTTTTCTTCTTCCTGCATAGCTCCAGATTAAGGATAAAATGTCCTTATTTACTTGTCCTGAAATGAAAATTTCTTGAAAGTGGTCCTTGTCAGTTTTAGCCTCTTGTGTTCCTTTAGCTTGTCAGAGGTTATAGGACACATTGTTCACGTAAAAAAGTTTATAGGTAATTTAAAAAATCATTTTTGTGTCAAAAAAAATATGTTCTCTGTTGCAAGGTTAGGACATAGGCATCTAGAGGTTTGTAAAGTTTATGTGAGGGCATCGCCCATAAGAGTAGCCATCCATATCTTCCAAAGAAAGCACTGAACATATGTATTTTTTAGCATTTGTCAGAAGGTAAAGTTTACTTTATAAGATTTGACCAAATAACATATCTAATCATGTTTTAATTATGAAATTATTGCAAAATGAGCAATATGAAAAATAAACATGATGCTTGAGCAAAGTTTATGGTAATTTTTTTAAAACAACCTTAATTAAGTAAGATGTTCAAAAATGACTTGCAAGAGCATAGTAGTTTTGCTGGGAAAACCTTTGCCTCCTTTACCTATACTTCTGTATAATTAGTGGGCAGGTAGATTGGAGGCTAAACTGATTCATCTTGATACTTTTGCTGCTTTGGGGGTGAAGATGGGAGGAAGGAAGCCTGAAGGCTGAATAGCAGGGATAGGGAGGGGGAAGGAAGAGAGAGCAAGGGGATACATAAAAAAGAACTTTATTTTATTTTATATAAAAAGAAAATTTAAAAAAGAAAAACAATAATTAGTGGGCAATATAATGAATATATTTCCTACTGTTCATCCTTATCTTGTCCTTTTTTTCTGATTTATTATTAGTCACATAATGTTTTAAATTATTAATTTTAAATAGACAAAAACAGGGTATTTGGTAACCATATGAATCTGTATGGATAGATGTAAGCAATAATTACTTAGGACACAAAACAAGTAAAGTTCATAGTTTTGAATAATAATTGCCTTTGCACTGTACTAGATTTAAATGTACAGGGGTACACATGATCAATTTCTCAAATGCAGGGATTAGGGTCATATACCCCAGCATGGCTCACCTACTTTATGTTTAAAAAGACAAATTTAATCTAATCACACTTGAAATATCTGAATAATATATTATTTCTTATATTGAGCAGTTTTTTTATATTTACTTGCATTTACAAATACACTACAACAGCATGCTACTGAGAACTAGGTACATTTGGAATACGCAGTGAGATATTTGCCAGTATTGAAAGTTTGTAAAATAAAAATTGTAAAGTTTACAATTGTGAAAATATTTATTATTAATTTTGATAAGAAATATTAATAATTGTCAACAAGGAAGTAGTAATATAACTATATCACTTTATATTCATATAAAAGGAAAAAATAATAAATCCCATATGTTCTTCCTCATTTTACATTATTTGAAAAATAAACACTAAACACAAACATACTCATGCATTTTGAATTATTTACTCAAAATTAAATAAATCTCTTTTCCACTTAGTATTTTCACCACTGTGGTACCTTTTATGAATAAATGAAAGGTTTTATCTCTACATTTTGAAATAAAGTAATTTTATAATGTTCTTTATTGCCACATAGATAATCGTCTTTGAAATTTTCCATAACATTCAACAGAAATTTGAAATCAGATTTGTTGAACTCAAACCCTAATGTCTGAACAATAAATATTAAGAAACATCAATGAGGAGCTGCAAGAATAGCCTAGTAGATCAAACTGCCATTTTTGAAAGCAACTCTCATATACAAAATTAAAAGGTGTGTAGTAACTAAGTTGATAAAATATGCAGCTATAATTTTTAATAATATTGAAAGAGATACATAAGAGATGAACATAATTTGAGTGTCAGAGAATAAACAGCTTGGACATAAATAGAGAATACAAATTGTATTATGTTATGGCAAAGATTAACTAGTAGATAAATTTTCTGAAATGTCACCAAGTACCATATGCCATTCCTCTCACTCAGGCAGATGACACAGAATGTAAGCCAGCATCACTCTTAGAGATAATATTACTTATCAAAGAATGCAAAATATCATTTATCACTTAATCATAGCTTAAAGAGAGAGTAAAGAACTGGATGTGATATTAAAGATCATTTATTTGCATGTACATATGTGAAGTATAGAAACAGGAACACTTGTAAAATTTACGGTAGATGATTCTCCTCCCTTACATCTGATGCAGGTTTAGAAGGATGCTATAACCACAGGCTGAATATCTGAGGAGTAACTGAATCTCACAGTAAAAAATCTCTGGTGAAAAGTATGTCATAAATATTATTTGCCCTATCACATACATTAGAATCTAGACACTGATCAAAGGATCACCAGAAGATTCTACTTGATAGTCATTTACTTGCACTTATTTAGGATAATACTCTTTGAATGTTATAGTGTGACCTTCAGTAACATATCACTTACCACTTTGCTGTGGAAAGTCTCAAAATAAGAAACTTTGCTTATGTGTGTGTGTGACTGTTTTACAAGTTATAATGCTTTTTGCACTCAGATTTCTGCATTACAGTCAGGAGTTTCACTGGGAGAACAACAGTACTATCCGTAAATGAATTAAAATAGAAAAATAGCATTGAATCTATAAAACATCTGGGTTTGTTTCTTAGCATACAGACTGACATAACAGTAAAAAAAGACTTAAAACATTGCTCTGATACTCATCTTCAGATCATCATAAAGTATTCCAATGATTTTAGTATAGAAAATACAAAAGAACTTACTGTATATTCTGAATGTGGTTAAAATATTCATTCTCTACAGGCCTCAGCCTTGTTCCAAGGGAAAAGATACAGCCTCGCATTGAGTCTTCATCTTTGTCTTTATTCTGCTTCATTCTCCAAAAACAGCTGGGATGAATAAAACTCAGCACAAGATGTGGAATGTTCAGGAACAAGAAAAGGAAGGTCAAAATGAACATCTTAGTTCTATTCAAACCTGAAAACAGATTTATAAATTGCTATTCAGATCAATGCACTCTGTGATCCATGTAGTTTCACCTGCTCTTATTTCTGTATTCAAAATTAAAGCTACCTGTGTATTTATGTCTCCTTTTTTCTAAGTGGTTTCTAGCCTTGAGAGAAAACTTGAGCAATCTTTTCCTTGGGGAAAAGATGCCATTCTGATGCCATTTGATTATTTTGGTTGACAAATACATTTGAGAAAAGTTCAAATAATTTCATGACATCACTCATATTTGTGAAAATGAAGGCTCTTTTTAGGATACCATTTTGAGAAAATATGTCCCCCAGGACTATTGAGAAAATTTGTTTATATCAATGACTTTAGAAATTATGTCAGCATCTTATGTTAGAACATCCACATTGAGATGTGCTGTAATTGTTCAGGATGACTCACAAAGTCACAATTAATGGATACATCCTTTTAATTATTTCTCAAATTCTCCCCCAGTGAAAAGTAGCTTCATGTTTAGGGCAACTAATTCTGTGCTCTTAGTGTCTTAGAAACCAATGATTAGACCAGATTCTAAAATTTCCTGAATCCTGCTGGTCCACAACTATCCAATTCATTACAGAACCACTGTTACATTTACAATATTACAAGAAACTGTGATATCCCATTAGATCCAAATAGATTTCATATGTGTTCTTTAAAATAGTAAATACCTCTCAAATCTATTGTCATCAAAAGAGTATTAGATAAATTTTTAATTTCTAAAATGTAATCTTTTGCTGAATGTTAATTCAAATAATAAATCAATTTTTAAATATCATATGATGACCCATTTCCTGTACTATATCTGTGATTTTCTACATTTTTTAAATTTTACATTTATGTGTGGCTTGAAGAATTCTTTCTAAGAAACTACAAAACAAATAAAAACTGGATAGTGACCCTGTTTATTGTAAATACTTTTTAAACGATTGTCTTAGTCAACTAATTTGGTTTTCATTCTTGATCCTGCTCTGCCAGTTGGAATATGTTCTATTGAGTGTGGCTTGATAAGTCTGTTTCAAAGAATATGACTACAGTTTTCTGACTAACCCCTATACTTATTTCCAAAGTGACTCTACAAGTACACATTTCTTCTAGAAATTGAGCAGTGTTCCTCCTTGCTCAACATCCCCTCCAGCATAGTCTGTCATCTATGTTTTTATCTTTGTCATTCTGAAATATGTAAGATGGCATGTCAAAGTTTTTTTGACTTTTATTTTTCTGATGGCTAAGAATGTTGAGCAATTCTTTATGTGTCTTTCAGTCATTTTAAATTTTCTGTTGAGAATTCCCTTTTAGGACTGAACCCAATTTTCAAATCTGTACTACTTGATCTTTTGGGCTCTAGTTTCTTGAGTTCTCTCTATAATTTAGAGATCAGTCCTCTATCACATGCAGGATTGGAAGATTTTCCTAATATGTAGGCTGTTCTGTTTGTCTTACTGACTGTGTCTTTTGCCTAGTAGAAGCTTCTCAATTTCATGATGTACCATATATTAATTGTTGCTTTTAGTGTCTGCACTACTGGTGTTATATTTCAAAAGTGGCCAACTGTGCCAATTTGTTGAGGGTATTTCCAACTTTCTTTTCTATTAAGTTCAGTGTAGCTGGGTTTATGCTGAGGTCTTTGATCCACTTGGATTTGAGATCTATGCAGGGTGATAAGTTTGAATCTTTTTGCATTGTTCTTTTTTTGTTTTATTTATTGTAGTAAACACCCTTTATTATTCATTAATTTTACATTAAAAACAATTTTATTAAACTTTCTTTAGTTAATTTGGTGACTATGGGAGTATATAGAGTTGACCACTTCATTCTAGCCACAGTTTGTGGGAATCAACAGAGATCATAAGCTTCAGTCTTAGCTGTTTTAACTGCTGAGGCATCACACTGATCATAAATGTTCTTGAAGGACTTCCATCACATTTCTTTTAGGATGACATACCTCATGAGAAGAAAACTGTCTTTCATTTGTATGTAGTAAATCCTAACTAAATAATCATTTGACAAATGTGGTCTGTGTAGGTGAAACTGATTTTTGAATAGTTGTGGATAAATGCTTTTTATATAATAAATTTTATTCCACTTCTTCCATTTAAAGATACAGTATTTTAAAATATTAAATATAAGACTACTCGTTTTTTCTACATCATATGTCAAATGTATCTCCACTTTCTTTAAGTTTGAATTACATTAAAAACTGATTTCTTAAATGCAAATAGATCCGAGCCTGTCACCCAGCACAAAACTCAAATCCAAGTGGATCAAAGACCTCAACTTAAACCCAAGCACTTTGAACTGGATAGAAAAGAAAGTTGGAAATACACTTCTACAAATTGGCACAGGCGACCACTTCCTAAATATAACACCAGCGGCACAGGCACTAAGACCAACAATCAATAAGTGGGATCTCCTGAAGCTGGGAAGATTCTGCAAAGCCAAGGACACTGTCAATAGGACAAAACGACAGCCTACAGAACGGGAAAAGATCTTCACCAACCCTACAAGTGATAGAGGACTGATCTCTAAGGTATATAAAGAGCTCCAGAATTTAGAGCCCAAAACCTTGAATAACCCTATCAAAAAATGGGGTACAGATCTAAAAAGGGAATTCTCAGCAGAGGAACTACGAATGGCTCAAAGGCATCTGAAAATGTGCTCTTCATCTTTATCCATCAGAGAAATGCAAATCAAAACAACTTTGAGATACCACCTAACACCTGTTAGATTGGCTAAGATAAAAGGCACAGATCACAGCCTATGTTGGAGAGGATGTGGAACAAGGGGAACACTCCTCCATTGTTGGTGGGAGTGTAAGCTTGTTCAGCCACTTTGGAATGCAATATGGCAGTTTCTCAGATAATTGAGAATCAATTTCCCCAAGGACCCAGCAATACCACTTCTGGGTGTATACCCTAAAGAAGCACATTCACACTCCAAAGGTATTAGCTCAACTATGTTCATAGCAGCATTATTTGTAATAGCAAGAACCTGGAAACAACCTAGATGTCCCTCAACTGAAGAATGGATTAACAAACTGTGGTACATCTACACAATGCTATACTACTCAGCAGTAAGAAAAAATGATATCCTAAAATTTTCAGGCAAATGGATGGATTTGGAGAATATCCTCCTGAGTGAGATATCACAATCTCAATAAGATAAGCAGGGGATGTACTCACTCATTATTGGTCTCTAAACAAACAAACAAGAAAAAAAAAAACAAGCGTGCCCAAGCTGCAAAACACAACCACTGAGCAGCTTGGGATCAGAAACACCCTGGACTGACCCTTTGGACCCCACTCCAAGTACAGGAACACCTGACTCACTTTTGAGGGAGGATGGACAAAACTGGATTTGGCCAGAAGTGGAGACTGATCCAAACGTTTTAGGGTCAGTGGAACCATGGGACTGTCTACTCCCTGCCCATTGAGGGGATGGGGAGCTGTGGAGAAGAAAAATGACCTGATGTGGTGGGAGGGGGAAGGGACCTTGAATAAGGATATACAGGGATGGAAAAAAATTCAGAGGGAAAGCTGAACACAAAGTAAGTATATGTGTAACAATCTTATTTGCATTATCACCCTTGATAAGTCATGCTTATGATTTTTATCCTCTTTATAGTTATTATTAACTTTTCACCATTTTAAATTCATTTTACTGTTTTTTTGATAAATACAAAATAAATAAAGAAGAAAAAAATTCCCATACAGGTCTACTATATCCTTTAGCGCAAGGTAATGTTGAAATTCATAAAATATTAATAGGTAATGTCCTAGAGGCCTCAGAGTTTAATAAAAAACATCAAGTGAATAATAAAGGATTGAAGAAAGATTTCTCCATCACTTGGCAACACACCCAAGAAATCGTAAAAATTCATCCTACCTGCTCCTTCTATAGTCAAACTCCATTACAAACATGAAGTAATCCTAAAGGTATACATAGAAATGAAATCAGGCAGATGGATGTATTTCATTTTACAGAATTTATAAAATTCAGATATGTACATCATACAATAGATACATTTGCAGGACTTCAATGAGCAACTGCTTTAAGTTCACAAAAGGCTGATTCTTTAATCACACATTTGCTTGAAATTATGGCCATCATGGAAATACCTACAGAGATTAATATAGACAATGACCCATCAAGTTCAAAGTGGCTGGTTTTATGTTGAGGTCTTTGATCTACTTGGATTTGAGTTTTGTGCAGGGTGACAGGCTCGGAGCTATTTGTAATTTTCTACACACTTCCATCCAGCTATGCCAACACCATTTGTTAAATATACTATGTTTTCTCCATTGAATGTTTTGGGCCTCTTTGTCAATTTCAGGTATTTATATGTTTTTGGGTTAATGTCTGGATCCTCAATTCTATTCCATTGATCCACAAGTCTGTTTCTTTGCCAATACTAGGCTGTTTTTTATTACTGTAGCTCTGTAGTATAACTTGAAGTCAGGGATGGTGATACCTCCTGAGGTTCCTTTGTTGAATAAAATTGTTTTGGCAATCCTAGCTTACTTGTTATTCCAAATGAAATTGAGTATTGTTCTTTCAAGGTCCATAAAATATTGTTTTGGGATTTTGATGGTCAGTGCATTGAATCTGTAGATTGCCTTTGGTAGAATTGCCATTTTTAGTATGTTGATCCTACCTATCCAGGAACATGGGAGAGCTTTCCATTTTCTGATATCCTCTTCAATTTCTTTCTTCAGTGTTTTAAAATTTTTCTCAAATAGGTATGTTACTTCTTTGGTTATAGTTACTCCAAGGTATTTAATACTATTTGCAGCTATGATGAAGTGTAATGTTTCTTTTATTTCTTTTTCAGCTCTTCTATCTTTAGCGTATAGAAGGGCTACTGATTTCTTTGAGTTAATCTTGTATCCTGCTACATTGCTGAAGGTGTTTATCAGCTGCAGCAGTATCTTGGAATAATTTTGTGGGTCACTTATGTATACAATTATATCTTCTGCAAATAGAGATAGCTTCACTTCTTCTTTTCCAATTTGTATCCCCTTAATCTCTTTCCATTCCCTTATTGCTTTAGTTAAAACTCAGAGAACTATATTGAATAGCTAAGGGGAAAGAGGACATACTTGTCTAGTTCCTGATTTTAGTGAGATTGCTTTGAGTTTTTCTCCATTAAGTTTGATACTGGCTGATGGCTTCTCTATGAATTGGCACAGGTGACCACTTCCTAAATATAACACCAGTGGCACAGACACTAAGACCAACAATCAGTAAGTGGGATCTCCTGAAGCTAGGAAGCTTCTGTAAAGCCAAGGACATTGTCAATAGGACAAAATGACAGCCTTCAGAATTGGAAAATATTTTCACGAACCCTACAAGTGATATTATTGTAGGGTTCGACAAGTGATAGAATACTGATCTCTAAGATATATAAAGACCTCAAGAATCTAGAGCCTAAAAGCTTAAATAACCCAATCAAAAAATGGGGTTCAGATCTAAAAAGGGAATTCTCAGGAAAGGAGTTACGAATGGCTGAAAGACACCTGAAAAAGTGCTCATCATCTTTAGCCATCAGAGAATTGTAAATCAAAACAACTTTGAGATACCACCTAACACCTGTTAGACTGGCTCAGTTAAAAGGCACAGATTGTAGTCTATGTTGGAGAGGATGTGGATCAAGGGGAACACTACTCCATTGTTGGTGGGAGTGTAAGCTTGTTCAGCCACTTTGGAATGCAATATGGTGGTTTCTCAGAAAACTGAGAATCAATCTCCCCAGTCAATCTCCCTCCCCAAGTACCTAGCACTACTACTTCTGGGTGTATACCGTAAAGATGCATATTCACACTCCAAAGGTATTAGCTCAACTATGTTCATAGCAGCATTATTTGTAATAGCAAGAACCTGGAAACAACCTAGATGTCCCTTAACTGAAGAATGGATTAACAAACTTGGTACATCTACACAATGGAATACTACTCTGCAGTAAGAAAAAAATAGCCTAAAATTTGCAGGCAAATGGATGGATTTGGAGAATATCCTCCTGAGCGAGGTATCACAAACTCAGAAAGATATGCTGGGGATGTACTCACTCATTAGTGGCCTCTATACAAACAAACGAGAAAAAATCCAAGCATGCCCAAGCTGCAAACCACAACCACTGAGCAGTTTGGGATCAGAAACACCCTGGACTGACCCTTTGGACCCCACTCCAAGTATAGGAACACCTGACTCACTTTTGAGGGAGGATGGACAAAACTGGATTTGGCCAGGAGTGGAGACTGATCCAATCATTTTTGGGTCAGTGGAACCATGGGACTTTCTGCTGCCTGCCCAGTAAGGGGATTGGGAGTTGTGTGGAAGAAAAAAATGACCTGATGTGGTGGGAGGGGGAAGGGACCTTGAATAAGGATATGCAGGGATAGAAAAAAATTCAGAGGGAAAGCTGAACACAAAGTAATTTTATGTGTAGCAGATTATTTGCATTATCACCCTTGATAAGTCATGCTTATGATTTTTATTTTCTGTATAGTCATTGTTAACTTATCAGCATTTTAAATTCAATTTACTGTTTTTCTTGATAAATACAAAATAAATAAAGAAGAAAAAAATGTAAAAAAAGAAAAAAAATGATCCAGCATGTCTCCAGTAAAATGAAACAATTTTTTTCTTATTATAATATAAAATGTATTATAGGAATACCACTTAATCCTACATGGTAAACAGTAATAGAAAGATCAAATTGAACTCTAAAGGAGATACTAAATAAAAAGGAAGGAGGACTACATAATACTTTATTAACTTTGAATTTTCTCAATGCTAATGCGAAAGGAACAACAACTGCTCAAAGGGATTGGACTATAGAAAAAAAAAACAGATGAGCTAAATCAGCTCATCTATTTCAAAGATATACTGACCTCATAATGGAAGCCAGGCAATGTGCTATGTTGGGGAAAAGGTTTTGCTTTTGTTTCCATAGGTGAAGAAATATTATGGGTACCAATAAAATTAATAAAAACTCAATTGGAACCAGAGAAACTTCCTGAAAATAAGAATTAATGGCTCATGTACTTTTATTACAATTCTTACAAGTTGTAAGAAAAAACAAAATGTTGGGGCAGGTTTTTGTTTGTAACTTTACAGAAAGCCAGGAATACCCATCTTCAGGAAGTTAAAAGAACTTGGACATCTAGATACATACAACTAAAGTACAGCTATGCAGAAAATTTCCGAAGCAAAAGAATATTGCATCTATTGGTACCAATATACCCTATGTGGTAAAGTCTTTCTTCTTAACCTCTGTTTAATTACAAGATAATCTGAAGCCTCAATTAAATTATAAATTAAAGATGGTTTTGGAGATGGAGTGTGGCTCCCTCCTTCTCTAAATCCAAGCATGCTTGTTAAAGGAAAAAGCAAAATCTCTGTATTATATTAGAAGAGCCACCTGATATGGGACAGAAAAATGACTAAAAAGATGGGACAGGTTTATTGTCATTAATCTTATTGTGAATTTATCTTTCTGTATATTGTTTAAGGTTTTAGTCTTTTATCAGTTTTCTGCAGTGATCCACAACAATGCCTAATTGTGAACTGGAAGTATCCAAAAGGAAGATGGGTCCCCACAATGAGGATATCACATGGATTATGACAAAGACACAAAGCTGACAAACACCAACCAAAGATCAGATTTGGACTACAAACTGCTAAGGACATTTTCAAGGTGGCTAGCTGAGATGAATCAGCTTCACACACTACTCTAGCCTGGACCTGAGACAAACCTGTACTTTGCTGCTATGCAGAGCCTGGATAACAAATGATACAGCTACATATTTCAGGACTTCACAATAACACTTTTCAGGATTTCCAAAAGATGCTGTCACCCCCCCAGACAGCAGGAAGTAAATTTAAGAACATGATGCCCACATTCCAAAGTGGTGGGGTGGGTGGTTTTGGTCTTTTAATGTGTTATAGATGGTTGTTGTTTAGGATAATTGGTTAAAAATTGTTATTTATGTAGACATGGTCCAGAGGTGAGGTGAGCAGCTTCCTGCACCTGATTCCCCAACTGGAAGGTTGCATTCCAGTACCAGGATTAAACTGTGGGGACTGATCTACTCTCTTTAGCAGACAGAAGTAGGGTTTGCCTTACTATGGGGGTCTTGTCCAGCCACACCTAAAACAGGAAACCTTGCATGGCCAGAACTGCTTCTAACTATATCAGCAGAAAAGGACTGAGGACTTTGAAGTTCAAACTTGGTCCAGGGGTGAGGTGAGGTGAGTAGGTACCAGCAACTGATTCCTTGCCCATAAGGTTGTGTTCAGGGACCATGATCAAACCATAATGCCTGATGAAGACTGTCCTTAGCAGACAGAAATAGGATTTGGTTGACAGGATCCTCCAGGCACACCTAAAAGAGGGGGCCTTGCATGGCAAGGTATTGCCTCCAAAAGTATCAGAAGAGAAGGACTGAAGCCTTGAAATTCAGACCCCTGTCCAGAGCAGAGTCAGAGATCCAGCAAACCCCTTGCACAGAGGAGACAGTAGACACACAATCCCTCTTGTGATAACTGACTAGAAGCAGCCTAATAGTAAACCACTGAAGCCATGGGCAGATGCTAGAGCAAAAATAAATATAATAATATAAATAATAACAAGGCAACTCTGGAAGAAACTGGTGGTTCTACAAATACAAAACCTGAAGAGAGCTATGAAGAAGAAACAGAAGGAAAGAACAACAAAAACACCTTAATGAAGATTATTGAGGCCTTCAAAGAAGATATTAAAAAATTCTCTTAAAGAAATAGAAGGCAATACAAACAAAAAAAAATGGAAGAGATGAACAAAACCATGAAAGAAAACCATGAAAAAGTAAACCAAAAAATAAAAGAAATATTCCAGGAACTAAAAACTGAAATAGAAGTAATAAAAAAAGGCACAAAATGAGGCAAAGATGGAAATAGAAAACCTGAAGAAAAAAGCTAGAACTACAGATATAGGCATAATCAACAGAATCCAAGGCATGGAAGAGAGAACCTCTGAAGGGGAAGACTTAGTAGCAGAAATAGATATATCAGTCAAAGAAAATACTAAAACCAAAAAAAACATAACACAAAATGTTCAAGAAATCTCAGACACCATAAAAAGACCTAACTTGAGAATTATAGGAATAGAAGAGAAAAAATAATACCAGATCAAAGGTATAGATAATATTTTCAATAAAATCATAGAAGAAAACTTTTCATATTTAAAGAAGGAAGTGATATAAGAAGCTTACAAAACACCAAACAGATAATAATCCCCAAAAGTCAGCTCGCCACATAATAATCAAACCACAAAATTTACAAAACAAAGAAAAAAATTTAAAGAGCTGCAAAAGAAAAGAGCCAACTTACTTATAAAGGCAGACCTATCAGAATAACACTTGACTATTGAATGGAAATGATGAGAGCTAAAAGGTCTTAATCAGAAGTTATACAGTCACAAAACAAGCATGACTGTCAACCTAAAATACTATATCCAACAAAATTGTCAATCGCCATTGATGAAGTAAACAAGATATTTCATGACAAAGCCAGACTGAAATAATACATATCTATCAATCTGGCCTCCAGAAAGCATGACAGGGAGAATGCCAACATAAGGATCCCAGAAACACCCATGAAACCACAAACAATCAATAATCTCACAGAATAGCCCAGAGAAAGGAAGCACATACATGCTACCCACAAAAATAGCAGGAAATATCAATCAATGGTCACTAATATCCCTTAATATCAGTGACTCTTCTCACCTACAAAAAAGACACATACTAACAACATGAATACAAAAACAGAAGCCATCCTTCTGCTGCATACAAGAAACACACCTCAACCACAAAGTCAGACACAGATTCAGAGTAAAGGGCTGAAAAGATTTTCCAAACAAATAGTCCTAAGAAACAAGCCCAGATTGCCATCCTGATATCTAACAAAGTAGACTTTAAGCTAAAAGCAATTAAAAGAGACCAAGATGGTCATTACTTATTCATCACAGGAAAAAATGGTCAAGAGGAGATTTCAATCCTGAACATTTATGCCCCTAATATAAGGGCACCTACCTATATAAAAGAAACACTGCTAAAGCTCAAATTCCACATCAATTCTCACACCCTAAAAGTGGGAGACTTCAGTACCCCACTTTCACCCCTGGATAGGTCAACCATACAAGCACTCAATAGAGAAATAAGGAATCTAATAGAGGTTGCGATGCAAATGGTTTTAATAGATATTTACAGAGGCTTCCACCCAAATGCAAAGGAATATACATGTTTCGCAGCTGCTCATTGAACTTTCTCTAAAGTTGACCACAAAATTGGTCATAAAGCAAATATCAACAGATATAATATCATATCTGACCACCAGGGACTTAAGTTAGAGTTCAACAACATCAAAAATCACAGAAAGCCTACCAACTCATGGAAACTAAACATCACTCAGCTGAATCACCTCTGGCTCAAAAAAGAAATTAAGAAAGAAATCAAAGTCTTCCTAGAATATACTGAAAATGAATCCACAACATATCCAAACTTGTAGGACACAATGAAAGCAGTCTTAAGAGGAATATTCATAGCACTAGATGCCTATATGAAAAACATAGAGAAATCCCACACCAAAGAACTAACAGCACAGCTTAAAGACATAGAACAATTAGAAGCAAACTCACCTAGAAGGAGCAGATGGCAGGAAAAAAATCAAACTTAGAGCTGAAATCAATATAATTGAAGAAAAAAGAACAATACAAAGAATCAACGAATGAAAGAATTGGTTCTTTGAGAAAGTTAACAAGATAGAAAAGCCCTTATCCAAACTAATCAAAAAACAGAGAGAGTGTCCAAATCAACAAAAATCAGAAATGAAAAGGGGGACATAACCACAGACCCTCAGGAAATACAGAGAATTATCAGGTCATACTTTGAAAATCTATATCCCACAAAAATGGAAAACATAGAAGATATAGACAGCTTTTTATACAGGTACATTTACCAAAATGTTAATGCAGACAAGATTAAGTACCCTAACAGACCTATAACCCTAACGACAATTGAAGATGTCATTAAAAGCCTCCCAAGGGAAGAAAAACCCAGGTCCAGTTGTTTTCAGTGCATAATTCCATCAGACATTCAAAGAAGAATTATTACCATTACTTCTCAAACTATTTCACAGAGTAGAAACTAAAGGAATGTTGTCAAATTCCTATTATGAGTTCAAAATTACCCGAATACCCAAGCCACTCAAAGATACAACAAAGAAGGAGAATTACAGACCAATTTCCCTCATGAATATTGATGCTAAAATTCTCAACAAAATTTTGGTAAACCATAAGCAGCAATATATAAAAAATATCATCCACCATTACGAAATAAACTTCATCTCAGAAATGCAAGGATGGTTCAATATACAAACGTTATCCATCAAATAAACAAATTGAAGACAAAGAACCACATGATCATATCCTTAGATGCTTTCTGGACAGGTACCATCTACCAAAATTAAATGAAGATAAGACAAATTACCTACACAGACCTATACCCCTTAAGGAAATTGAAGCTGTCATTAAAAACCTCCCCAAAAATAAAAAACCTGGTCCAGATGGTTTCAGTGCCAAATTCTACCAGACATTCAAAGAATTAATACCGCTACTCCTCAAACTATTTCACACAGTAGAAACTCTCTGTAGTGCTGGATTTGTAGATAGATATTCTTTCATCTGACTTTGTCCTGAAATACCTTGTTTACTCCATCTATGGTGATTGACAATTTTGCAGGGTATAGTATTCTAGTTTGGCAGCCATGCTCTTTTAGGGTCTGTATCACTTCTGACCAAGACCTTCTAGCTTTCATCGTTTCCACTGAATAGTCAAGCATTATTCTGATGGGTCTGCCTTTATATGTAAGTTGGCCCTTTTCTTTTGCAGCTCTTAAAATTTTTTCTTTGTTCTGTATGTTTTGTGCCTTGATTATAATGTGGCGTGCTGATTTTTTTGGGGGGCCATATCTATTTGGTGTTCTGTAAGCTTCTTTATAGGCATTTCCTTCTTCAGGTTAGGGAAGTTTTCTTCTATGATTTTATTGAAAACATTATCTGTGCCTTTGAGCTGGTATTCTTCTCCTTCTTCTATTCCTATTTTTCTTAAATTAGGTCTTTTCATGGTGTCCCACGTTTCCTGAACATTTTGAGTTATTGCTTTTTTTGGGTTTTAGTATTTTCTTTGACTGATATATCTATTTGAGATACTGAGTCTTCCACTTCATAGATTCTATCTTCCATCTCTTGAACTCTGTTTGTTATGCTTGTACCTGTAGTCCAGCTTTTTTCTTCAGATTTTCTATTTCCATCTTTGCCTCATTTTGTGCCTTTTTTATTGCCTCTATTTCAGCTTTTATTTCTTGGCATGTTTCTTTCATAGATTTTTTCATTTCTTCCAATTTTTTGTTTGTATTTTCTTTTATTTCTTTAAGGCTATTTTTAATATCTTCTTTGAGAGCTTTGATGATCATCAAATGGAATTTTTGGTGTTACTTCCTTCTGTTTCCTCTTCATTGCTCAGTTCAGGTCTTGTATTTGTAAGATTGCCACTCTCTTCTGGAGTTACCTTGTTGTTCTTTGTATTATTATGTAATTTTTTGCAGTGACGTTTGCCCATGGCCTCAGTTTTTTTACAATTAGATGGCTCCTGGTCAGTTGTGGCACTCAGGCTTGTGCGCCTCCTATCACCTCTCTGGGTGGGGTCTTAGTCTGTCCTTCAGAGACCCCAGAAGTTATCTCTTCCTTCAGCTGGAGGTGGAGGTAGGTAGCCTTGCAAATTCCCTCAGCAGCAGCTGTGGGTATGGTGACAGGCAGACTTTATCTGTGCCTGCTACAGAGTATGCTGGGACTCACTCTGCAGCCAGCACCTGGTCCCAGAAGTGGAGCCAGAACGATGGGATCTCAAGTCTCCCTCCCTGGCTGGGATATAGGTGCTTGGGCGTGGTGACCCCTCCTCTCCTCTAGGCGGGGTCTGAATCTGTCCTTCAGGGACACCTGTAGTTATCTGTTTGCTCAGTTGGAGGTGGAGGTGAGTAGCCCTGCAAATTCCCTCAGCATCAGCTGTGGGTATGGTGACAGGCACACTTTATTTGTCCCTGTTACAGAGTGTGCTGGGACTTACTCTGCTGAGTTTTTTTTTAATATATTTTAGAGATCATTCTTCTGTCACTTGTAGGGTTGGTTAATATCTTTTTTCATTGTGTAGGCTGACGTTTTGTCTTTTTTTATTATGAATAAAGGAGTCACATTTTCTATCCTTGTATATCCTTATTCAAGTTCTCTTCTCCCTCCCACCACATCAGATCATTCTTTCTTCTCCACATCTCTCCACATGCCTCATGGACAGGTGGCCCCAATGTCTTACAGTCCCAGTATTGCTTAGTTCAGCCTCCACTGCTGGCAGATTCAGATTTCTCCCCTAAACATCAACATTGAGTCAAGTGTTCCTCTACGGGGATTGGGATCCAAGGAGTCAGTCCAAGGTGTTTCTGATCCCAAGCTGTTCAGTGGTTGTAATTTGCAGCTTGGGCATGCTTTGCTTATTTTTTTACTTTTTTATTTTTTTGTTCAGAGTCCACTAATGAGTGAGAACATCCCCTGTTTATCTTTCTGAGTCTGTGATACCTTGCTCAGGAGGATATTCTCCAAATCCATCCACTTGCCTGCAAATTTTAGGATATCATTTTTTCTTACTGCTGAGTAGCATGCCATTGTGTAGATGTACCACAGTTTGTTAATCCATTCTTCAGTTTAGGGACATCTAGGTTGTTTCCAGGTTCTTGCTATTACAAATAACACTGCTATGAACATAGTTGAGTTAATGCAAGTGAAATGCAACTGTGCATCTTTAGGTTATACACTCAGAAGTGGTATTGCTGGGTCCTTGGGCAGATTGATTCTCAATTTTCTGAGGAACTGCCATACTGCATTCCAAAGTGACTGAACAAGCTTATACTCCCACCAATAATGGAGGAGTGTTTCCTTTGCTCTGCATCCTCTCCAGCATAGGCTGTCGTCTGTGTCCTTTATTTTAGTCAGTCTGACATGTGTCAGGTGGTATCTCAAAGTTGTTTTGATTTGCATTTCTCTGATGGCTAAAGATGATGAGCACTTTTTCAAGTGTCTTTCAGCCATTCATAACTCTTCTGATGAGAATTCTTTTTTAAATCTTAACCCCATTTTTTTTATTGGGTTATTCAAGGTTTTGGGCTCTAGATTCTTGACTTCTTTATGTATCTTAGAGATCATTCCTCTGTTATTTTTAGGTTTGGTGAAATATTTTCCCATTCTGCAGGGTGTTTTGTCCTATTAACAGGTCTTTGGCTTTACAGAAGCTTCTCAGCTTCAGGACAACCCACTTATTGATTGTTGATCTTAGTGTCTGTGTCACTGGTGTTATTTTTAGGAAGTGGTCACCTGTATGAATTAGTAGAAGCGTATTTCCCACTTTCTTTTCTATAATGTTCAAAGTCGCTGTGTTTATGTTGAGGTCTTTGATCCACTTGGATTTGAGTTTTGTGCAGGATGACAGGTTTGGATCTATTTGCATTTTTCTACACACTACCAACCAGCTATGCCAACACATTTGTTAAAGTACTGTTTTTTTTCCATTGAATATTTTGGGCTTCTTTGTCAAAGACCAGGTGTTAATAGGTTTTTGGTTACATGCCTGGATCCTCAGTTCTATTCCATTAATCCATGAGTCTGTTTTTATGCCAGTACCATGCTGTTTTTATTTCTGTAGCTCTATAATATAACTTGAACTCAGGGACAGTGATGCCTCCCTAATTTTTTATTGTTGAATAATATTATTATGGCAATCCTGGGTTTCCTGTTATTATAGATGAAGCTGAGTATTGTTCTTTCAAGTCCATAAAATATTGTGTAGAGGTTTTGAAGGGCAGTGAAGTGAAGCTCTAGGTTGCTTTTGGTAGAATTGCTATTTTTACTATGTTGATCCTACCCATCCAGGATCATGGGAGAGCTTTCCATTTTCTGATATTCTCTTCAATTTCATTCTTCAGTGATTTAAAATTTTTGTCAAATAGTTCTATTACTTCTTTGGTTATAGTTATTCCAAGGTATTTAATGCTATTATAATGGGTGATGTTTCTCTTATTTCTTCTTCAGCCCTTTAATCTTTAGCGTATAGAAGGGTTACTGATTTCTTTGAGTTAAGCTTGTATCCTGCTACATTGCTGAAGATGATTATCAGCTGTAGGTGTTTCCAGATAGAATTTTGTGGTTCACTTATGTATACTATCATATCATCTGCAAATAGAGATATTTTCACTGCCCTTTTTCCAATTTGTATGCCCTTAATTTTCTTTCATTCTCTTAATGCTTTAGCTAAAACTTTGAGAACTATATCAAATAGATAAAGGGAGAGAGGACATCCTTGTGTAGTTTCTGAACTATTGGGATTGCTTTGAGTTTTTCTCCATTAAGCTTTATGTTGGCTGTTGGCTTTGTAAATTGCCTTTAGTGGATTGCTTCCAGTTCCGCTGCCAGGACCGGTGCTCTCTGCAGCGTCCCAGCACACTCTGGAGCAGGAGCAGCTGAACTCTGCACCTGGCCACACACACAGCTCCTGCTGCTGAGGGAATCTGCAAGGATCCCTACTGCGACCCCAAACTGAGTGAACTGAGCAAACCAACTGCAGGGGTCTCTAAGGGGCAGATTCGAACCCTGACCAGAGGTGAGGAGGGTTCGGCAGGCCTCAGCATCTTTATCCTGGCCTGGGAGGGAGAGTTGAGCTCACATTGCTTCCGGTTCCGCCACCGGGACCGGTGCTCTCTGCAGCGTCCCAGCGCACTCTGGCGCAAGAGCAGCTGAACTCTGCACCTGGCCACACACACAGCTCCTGCTGCTGAGGGAATCTGCAAGGCTCCCCACTACGACCTCGAACTGAGCGAACCAACAACTGCAGGGGTCTCTGAAACACAGAATCAAACCCTGACCAAGGAGGTGACAGGAGACACACAAACCAAAGTGCCACAACTGACCAGGACCCATCTAATCGTGAAACACTGAAGCCATGGGCAAACGTCAGTGCAAGAAATTACATAATAATACAAAGGGCAATATGGTAACTCCAGAAGAGAGTGGCGATCTTACAAATACAAGACCTGATCTGAGCAATGAAGAGGAAACAGAAGGAAGCAACACCAAAAATTCCTTTTTGATGATCATCGAAGCTCTCAAAGAAGATATGAAAAAAAGCCTTAAAGAAATAGAAGAAAATACAAACAAAAAATTGGAAGAGATGAACAAATCTGTGAAAGAAACATGCCAGGAACTAAAAGCTGAAATGGAAGCAATAAAAAAGGCAC
>PVIH01019760.1:0-20162 GCA_004025045.1 Sigmodon hispidus
AAAAAAAAAAAAAAAAAAAAAAAAAAAAAAAAAAAAAAAAAAAAAAAAAAAAAAAAAAAAGAAAACAAATACAGACATCACAAGTTCATAGCAGTTGGAGTTCTAGTGCTGAAGGGTGAGTGAACACATGCTCTAATCACAAATCCAGAAGAAATCTCCAACTGATAACCACTTGCAAATGAAAATTTTGTTTTCTCCAAGGTGTCTCACTGAGGAGTCAAACTACTCTTTAAGGGAACCTTAATTCTTAGTGGAAGACAGCCAACATCACACAAATTCAATACTATCTTTGACATTTCTATTTCTCCTATTATTATGTCAAGACTTTAGCATTTTAAAATTCTTTTTTATATTTCAATATGACTTATTTTAATGAATTTACATTTTATCTTCCTATCTTCATATATTACATTTATATATAGATATATATTATGGCTTCTAGTTAAACATTTTCATGGAATTTTTGATTATACTACAGCTGTGCCTCTGTGTCTCTATCTGTTTTATTTTGGTTATTTAGGAGTCTTTCTGCTTTGTGTTTTGTTTCATTATAGTACATTCCTTTTGGTTTTATACATTATAAAATTGTATTATGTTTATCATGTTACATATATTATATAAATTGTATTTCTTATACTATATTGTTAATTTATGTTTTTTATCGTGTTTTAGAATACTTTTTGTTTTCAAGTAAGAGATATCTAGAGGGTAAATGTATATTGGAGGAAAGTTGTGGAGAAACTGTGAGTAGTAAAGAAAAAAGAACATAATCAGAATATAATATATCAGGGAACAACTTTTTTCCCTGATTTGTTATATAATATTATATATATATAAACATAAAGTACAGCTATTTTTTTATAAATTTTCACAAGTAAGCAACAGAGATTGTATAGTGAAGGACATGAGATTCTCCTTTACCTGTACAGTGGACCAAAGCAAAACAATTAGCGTAATGTTAAGTTTTTGCATAAGATGTGATGGTTGATTCACATTATTTGTTCAAGAATTTAAAATAACCATAGCTCATCACAGGAATTCAACATAACACAGTGATTTTTAGTCTATCTTAGTCAGAGAATGAAACACTTTATATAAAACAAGGCATAGAAGGGAGAAAATAATTATCTCAGTAGTGATAACCTTTGTCATACAGCATTAGTACATTTGAATTTAGTGAGCATCAATACATTGAGATAAAGTGATGACATGACCACAAATGAATACATCAAAAGTGATGATATAAATTAAAATCCTAGGAAAGTATCACATAAATTGTCTATTAACAATTCTAAAAATCATGTATATATATATATGTATATATATATATATGCAAATCCTCTGTTGAGTAAGAGAATATGGGCTTTGCTTTGTAGCATGCAATATGCTTAGGAAATACAACAATGAGTAACATAAATAGTAAGTAATATTTGAGCTGTAATCATATAAAACCCCCCTAACACTAAAGTTTTCTCATAAGAATAAACCTAAGAATTACCACTTGTAGACAGGAGGATATTTTAAGAAATGATGCCAATAATGAGCCTTGTAAAGACCAAGAAAGTCATAATTCTTGATAGGGAATCAAATAATACTTTTAAATGACAGATATGTAATCAAAGTTGAAAATCCTTAACAAATATTCTGGAACAGTGTAAATGAACGTGCATTAAAAGAACTGTGTTTCATGGCTATAACAAACAGGTTTCCAACTAAGAGTGAGTTTGTTTTTAATTGTACATCAATTCCTAATAAAATTCCATGATTAAAAAAAAGAAACCAATAAACTATATTGTTAACAGATCAGTAAACATCACCAGCTTTGTTCTAAGTTGAAGCTACATATATCTGCCACATTCTAGACTCTCAAATATTTACATATTTAGGTTTGGGGTTTAGGAAAGTAGGTCATTTATTTTTCTATGTTTTTGAAAATATGAATTATGCTAAGAATATATTCCATGCATTAGAGTGTACACTTTCATAGGACAGTGAAGTAACAGAACTCTCAGACGGAATCCCTGCCATACATTGGCACTTCCTCTTGATATCTGAGGCCTTAGCACTGTAGTAATTGAGTATCAACAAGTTTCCATATTTATCTGACACAATGGAAACCTCAGAAATAAAAACTTAAGTGAAATTAGAATGTATGTCATGGTAAAACTGAGCTGGAAAAAACAGAATAGAGGAAAGCACTCAATCTCTAAACAATATGTGTTTAAGACTCAATAATGACACTAATAAGAAGAAAATTCAAGCAAAATTCATTAGAAATGAACTATTTGTGCAAGAAAGTGAGAAGCATAAATCCAAAGGTCTACAATGCAAATATATAATCTTTTAGATAAAATAAAGCATAGCCTCTGAGAAGAGACATACTCACAATAGACTTTGCCATCTCCTCTTGAGGCTCTTCTATGAGTTTTTGTCTCAGGGAAAATCACTTGCTTTACTATCTCTTAGAATCTATCTTGAAGATTTTTAAAAAGAATTAACAAAACCCACTTCACCTGTTACCAGTGCTCTTACAGTCTGCTTAGCCTCAGAGAGCAGGAGAGAGCCCACTCCTGTTTTTGTCATGTTGATACTCAAGAAACTAAGTTGTATACAGAGATGAAAATGTTGAGATTCTTGATGTGTTCTGGTTGTCTGTTAAGCTTTCAAGATCTGCAGTGAATGTTAGGACTATAGTGACCTATTCCTCCCAACCCAGGCTGGGCAGAGCCAGGGAAACAAAGCCTGAACTCACTGTCAGCCAGAAATCATTATGGTTGATTACAATCCTCACCTTGTTTTCACTGAAAATATTCATTAACATGTTGGGGCAGCTGCTTGTATTAGCAGATGTAGGCTGTGAATGAGGTACAAGTAAAAGCAATTTCATCAAATGGCTCTGGAGTCTTAATTGACAGCCTGGGTTGAGAACTGTTTAGGAAAGTTAACACTTAGGCTGCCTTTTGTATCTGAATTATTAATGAAATGGACTGAATTAACATGAAAGAGCTAGCGAGCAATATATCTGAGCCAATGGCCAATCTTCATAAATTAATACAAGCTTTCTATGTGTTACTTTGGGATTACAGATCTAGATCTTGGGCCGAGTCTGAACCAGAAATTTCTTAATACAAGTGGCACACTGACATTGGTCACATACACTCACATAAATCCAGAGAAACATTAAAAAGAATTGTAGAGCACAGAATCAAACCAAAAACAGGTCCTGAGTTGTGTCTCTCATGTGAACTATGGTACACACTTGCCCCGGAATTGTGTGAGATTTTGAGCTACAAAATGGCAGGCTTTTGGAATGCAGCTACTACAGAAGGCTAGTTCTTGAAGTCTCACAGGAGCCTTAATGTAAACAACAAGCTGCATATGATGGCTTTACTTTTGGTTTATATAGACAATTGGGGAACAGAGTCAAAGACTGCTGCTGAACTGAGCTAATGCTTTTGAGGTGTGAATATACCTCTTTAGGATACATGCCCAATAGTGGTATTGCTGGATCTTTGAGGGGATTGATTCCCAGCTTTCTAAGAAACTGCCATACTCCATTCCAAAGTTGCTGGTGAAGCTTACACTCCCACCTACAAAGGAGGAGTGTTCCCCTTGCTCAATATCCTCTCCAGCATAGTCTGTCATCTATGTGTTTAATCTTAGCCATTCTGACATGTGTAAGTGTTATCACAAATTTGTTTAGACTTGCCTTTCTCTGATGGCTAAAAATGTTGGGCACTTTTTCATGTGCTTTTCAACCATTTTTAATTCTTCTGCTTAGAATTCCCTTTTTAGTTCTGAACCTCATTTTTTAAATGAGTTATTAAGGGTGTGAGGCTCCAGTTTCTTGAGTGCTCTGTATATTTTTGAGCTTTTCCTCTGTCAATTGTAGCATTGATAAAAATCTTTTCCCATTCCTGAGGCTGTCGTTGTGTTATTGACTGTATTCTTAGCCTTGGAAAACTTCTCTATTTCAGGAAGTCTCACTGATTGATTGTTGTTCTTAGTGTCTGTGGTACTGGTATTATATTTAAAAAATGGTCACCAGTGCCAATGTGTTGGAGGACATTTCCCACCTTTTTTGCTATCATGTTCAGTGTGGCTTGGTTTATGTTGAGGTCTTTGATCCACTTGGATTTAAGTTCTGTGTAACATGATAGGTTTGGATTTATTTTCATTTTTCTATGAAATACCATTCAGTTATGCCAACACCATTTGTTGAAAATACTAATTTTCTTTCATTGAATACTTTTGGCCTCATTGTCAAAATCAAATGTTCATAGGTGTGTAGGTTAATGTCTGAGGATTCAGTTTGATTCCACTAATCCACAAGTCTGTTTTTATTCCAGTACCAGCTGTTTTTATCACTGTATTTCTATAGTATAATTTGAAGGATAGTTATGCCTGAGGTTATTTTGTTGAGGAAAAATGTTCTGGAAATCATGGCTTTCCTATTATTCCTAATGAAATTGAGTATTTTTCTTTCAAGTTCTATAAAAAATAGTGTTGAGATTTTGATGAGAATTACATTGTATCTGTATGACGCTTTTGGTTAGATTGTCAGTTTTACCATGTTAATCCTACCTATCCAGGAATATGAGAGATCTTTCCATTTTCTTATATCTTCTCCAATTTTTTTCTTCAGAGATTTAAATATTTTTCAAAAAGATCTGTTAGTTCTTTGGTTGTAGTTACACCAAGATTATAATACATTCAAATATATCTATTTGCATGTATTATAAAGGGTGATATCCTGCTTATTTATTTTCAGCCCTTTTATATTTAGTATATAAGAGGGCTACTGATTTCTTTAAGTTAATCGTGTAATCTACTATGTTACTGAAGTTTTTATTAGCTGTAGCATTTCCATGGTAGACTTTGTGAGGCACTTATGTATACAATCATATCATGTGCAAAAAGAGATAGTTTGACTTCTTCTTTTCCATTTTGTATCCCTTTATCTCCTTGTGTTCTCTAATTGCTTTAGCTAAAACTGCAAGATCTATATTGAAGAGATAAGAGGAGAGGGGACCACTTGTATAGTTCTTGATTTTAGTGGGATTGTTTGAGTTTTCTTCCATTTAGTTTGATTTTTGCCGTCAACTTTTTGTTAATTGCCTTTATTACATTCAGGTATTTTCCCTTTATTCCTGATCTCTCCAGGGCTTTTTTCAAAAATGAGTGTTAGATTTTGTCAAAGGATTTTTCAGCGTCCAAGGAAAATGTTCATGTGGGTCTTTTCCTTCAGTTTGTTTCTATGATGGGTGACATTTACAGTTTTTCATATGCTGAACCATCCCTGGCTTTGTGGGATGAAGTCTCCTTGATCATGGTGAATAACATTTTTTTTTCCTCCGAGATCCATGGAGACAATAATAACACTTCACTCCAGAATTTTTCTAACTCAGCTGATTTTACAGGGAGCCTATTACTAACCATAAGGTACATCAGAGCTTCAACCTGGGTACCCTTACATTGAGAGGGAATATTGTGCATTGCCACACAGTGAGGCAAACAATAAGTAAAGCGAAAGTATGTGTCAACCACAAATATCTTGTTCTTCATGGGGGTACTTCTGTGGGTCATTATGCAACAGTCATATACTCACATTGTTATCTCTACTCAGTTTTGATTGTTTGGAATCAGACCTGAGTGTTATTTCTTGAATTGTCAACTATTATATGGAAGTGCCTAATGAAACTGACTAAGGATATATGTGCCTTTCTAATACTTTATACAGATGTACATAGACAAATTCTGAAAAGAAAACAGAGTGGCCCCTCAGTGACACCAAAGAGAACATAGAACATAGAGGTGCCAACTTTCTAATTCACCATGTGAGTGTGACTTCACACTGAGTGAAGAAAGGGGTAGCAGGACTGGTGGCCAGAGTGAAAAAGACACTCACTCACAGTGAATACAGTGGTGACAACAGGCCAAATAAAAGATCAAATAATAATAACAGCAGCAATAAAAACAACAATAGTAACCCAGACATACTCTAAAGCCATGGAAAGGCACATTTGGCTGGTAAGTGATGTTGTTTTTTTGGTCCCTGCCAGTTTTCCATGAAGGATTGAACAAGAAGGTGCTAGATACAATGACTTGTATTCTGGAAAAAAAAAGTTAAAACAAGTAAGCTCAATTTCTTCTACCAGCCCAGGAAGAAGAGATTGCTTTCTTGGCATCTACTGCAGTGGCATGGCTGACTCTCACTGGTCCAGGTTATCACACCTAATTATTCCACCTCTGTTGCCAAGGCCCCAATCAGACTCCAGGCTGGCTTATGAGAAAGTCCTTATCTGAGGGGTTCTCATGGCTTATGAAGAAGTGCTGTGAAGACATACTTTAAGGAACAAGTTGAAAATGGCTTGAACTATCTGAGGCCAGGTTGGCCATTATCTTTTAGAAGCCTCCTGGACCTATATGTACCACAAGCATTCACTTGGGTTTTTATCTTAGCCATTCTGAGAGGTGTAGGATGGTTTCTCAGATTTATTTTGATGTGCCTTTTTCTTTTTACTAAGAATGTTGAACAATTCTTTAAATTCTTTTGGTCATTTTATATTCTGCTGTTAATATTTCTCTGTTTAGTTCTGAAGCCCATTTCTTAATTTATCTGTTTGCTTATGAATTCTTTATATATTTCGGAGATTAGCCGTCTTTCAGATGTGGGGTTACTGAAGATCTTTTCTCATTCTCCGGGCTGCTGCTTTGTCGTATTGACAGTATTCTTTGCCTTACAAAATCTTATCAGTTGCAGAAGGTCCTCCTTAGTAATTGTTGTTCCCAGTGTCAATGCTACTGTTACATTCAGGAGGTGATGTCATGTGCCAACGCACATAGAGCTACGTCCTACTTTCTCTTCTATTATTTTCAATGTAAATGGATTTCTGTTGAGGTTTTAGTCCACTTGGACTTAAATTTTGTCAGTTGTATTAATCTGTTTGCAATTCTTTTCACATCAGTATCCAGCTATGTCTAAACCATTTGTTGAAGATGCATTTTATTGTTGTTTGTACAGTTTTGGCTTCTTTTACTTTTTTATTGTTTTTTTGGAAATCAATATCAAAATTTATATAGAAACAAAATATTCAGAATAGTTAAAAATCTCATACAGTAATAAAATTTCTCTTTTCTCTGAAATACTAGAAACATAAAAATAGAATCTAAAGAACCTCATGCCAGGATAGGCTCAACTAGAAATGAAGAAAGCACATAAGGTCACAGCTAATGCCCACAGATGCACTATGGCCACAAAAAAAAATTTCTCAAAGCAACCCTCCTACAGTCAAACCAGAAGTTTTGTTTTGCTTTTTGTTTTTGTTTATATTTTTGTTGGATTTCAGTATAACTTTTTTTTACTGCTGAGTAGTACTCCACTGTGTAGAAGTACCACAGTTTGTTAATCCATTCCTCAGTTGAGGGGCATCTAGGTTGTTTCCAGGTTCTTGCTATTAGGAATAATGTTACTATGCACATAGTTGAGCTAATGCCATTGGGATAAGATTGTGCATCTTTTGTACATATACCCTGATGTGTATTGGTGGATCTTTGGACAGATTGATTTTCAGTTTTCTGAGGAACCACCATACTGCTTTCCAAAGTGGCTGTATAAGTTTACACTCCCACCAACAAGTGTTCGCCTTACTCCACATCCTATTCAGCATAGTCTGTCATCTGTCTTTTTGATCTTAGCCATCTGAAAGGCATAAGGTGTTATCTCAAAATTGCTCTGATTTGCATTTCTCTGATGTCTAAGGATGTTGAATAATTTGTAAATTGCATTTCAGCCATTTGTGATTCTTTTGTTGAGAATTTCCTTTTTTAGCTCTGAAACCCATTTTTTAAAATTGGAATATTTGGGGTTTTTTGCCTCTAGTGACTTAAGATTTGTATACACTTTAGGGATCAGTGTAAGGATTTCTGGCATGTAGCTGCCATGTGGTAAATGGGCTAGTTTTATAAACCAACTTGGTGCAGGATGAGAAGAATTCCTGGCTTGTAGTGGCCACATGGTCAATCCAACAAGCTATCCTCAGAACATGCTGTGTATAAAGAGCATCTATATAAATGTGTGCCCAAGCATTCTCTTAAAAAGAGCTGCTACATGAAAGTGGGTCTCTCTATTTTGCTTCTCTCCCTCATATCTGCTTGGCAACTCCTCTGTTAAACACAAGTGTGGTGTCTAATGTGTGTCTAATTTCACACACAAAACCGTCTATCAGTCCTTTGTTATATGTAGGTTTGTTGAACATCTTTTCCCATTCTGTAGGCTATTGTTTTGTCTTATTGACTATGTCCTTGCCTCCCAGAAGGGTCTCAGTTTCAGGAGGTCCCATTTATTAATTTTTGTTCTTAATGTCAGTGCTACTGGTGTTATATGTAAGAAGTGTTCATCTTTGCAATTGCATGGAATGGTATTTACCACTTTCTTTAATATCAGGCTCACTGTAGCTGGGTTTATGTGGAGGACTTTGATCCATTTGCATTTTAGATTTTTTGCAAGTTGACTTTAGCATTCTTCTATATACCATCCAGGCTTGCTAGTATCATTTATTGAAATACTTTTCATATTTCCATTGTATATTTTTAATCTCATTTTCAAAAGTCAGGTATTTGTTCATTAGTGTGTATATTAAGGTTGGAGACTTTGACTTGATTCCATTCATACACAAGTGAGTTTTTATGCCAGTACCAGGCTGTTTCTATTACTGAGGCTCTATAGTATAGGTTGAAGTTGGGGATGATTATGCCTCTTGCAATTCTTTTATTGGAATTGTTTTTTTTTTTTTTGGTTTTTCCTCTTTTCTACATGAAATTGAGTACTGTTCTTTCAAGGTCAGTAGAAAATTCTGTTGGGATTTTGATGGGTATTGCAACAAATCTGTAGAAACCTTTGGTTAGACTGCCATTTTTACAATGCTGATCCTAATTATCCATGAGCATGGGAGATCTTTCATTTTCTAATATTCTCTTTAATTTCATTCTTCAGTGATTTAATGTTTTTGTCAAACAAGTCTGCCACTTTATGGCTATAGTTAACTCAGGTTGTTTAGTGCTTTTTTTTTTTACCTATTACAAAGAGTGATGTTATCTTTTTTATTTTTATTTTTTATTATTATGAATAAAGAAGTCACATTTTTTATCCTTGTATATCCTTATTCTAGGTCCCTTTCCCCTCCCACCACATCAGGTCATTCTCTCTTCTCCACATCTCCCCATCCCCTCCCATGGGCAGGTGATCCCAAGGTCCCACAGTTGCTTAGTTCAGCCTCCACTCTTGGCAAATCCAGTTTTCTTCCCCCAACATCAAGACTGAGTCAGGTGTTCCTCTAGGAGAAGTGGGAATGAAAGGGACAGCCTAAGGTGTTTCTGATCCCAAGCTGTTCAGTGGTTGTCATTTGCAGCTTGGGTATGCTTTGCTTTTTTGTTGTTGTTGTTGCTTAGAGTCCACTAATGAGTGAGTACATCCCCTGCTTATCTTTCTGAGTTTGTGATACCTCGCACGGGAGGATATTCTCCAAATCCATCCATTTGCCTTCAAATTTTAGTAGATCATGTTCTTGCTATTACAAATAATGCTGCTATGAACATAGTTGAGCTAATGACTTTGGAGTGTGACTGTGCATCTTTAGGGTATACCCCCAAAGTGATATTGCTGGGTCCTTGGGGAGATTGATTCTCAATTTTATGAGAAACTGCCATACTGAATCCCAAAGTGACTAAAAAAGCTTACACTCCCACCAACAATGGAGGAGTGTTCCCCTTGCTCGGCATCCTCTCCAGCATAGGCTGTCCTCTGTGTCTTTTATCATAGCTAAACTAACAGGTGTCAGGTGGTATCTCAAAGTTGTTTTGATTTACATTTCTCTGATGGCTAAAGAGGATGAGCACTTTTTTCAGGTGCCTTTCAGCCATTCGTAATTCTTCTGCTGATAATTTCCTTTTTAGATCTGAACCCCATTTTTTGATTGGGTTATTCAAGCTTTGAACTCAAGATTATTGAGTTCTTTATACATCTTAGAGATCAGTTCTCTATCACTTGTAGTGTTGGTGAAAATTTTTTTCCATTCTGTAGGCTGCCTTTTTGTCCTATTGACAGTGTCCTTGGCATTACAGAAGCTTCTCAGCTTCAGGAGATCCCACTTATTGATTGTTGATTTTAGTGTCTGTGCCACTGGTGGTATATTTAGGAAGTGCTCACCTGTGCCAATTCATAGATGTGTATTTCCCACTTTCTTTTCTGTCAAGTTTAAAGTGGCTGGGTTTATGTTGAGGTTTTTGATCCACTTTGATTTGATTTTTGTGCAGGGTGACAGGCTTGAATCTATTTGCCTTTTTCTACACACTACCATCCAGCTATGCAAACACCATTTGTTAGATATTCTATCTTTTTTCCATTGAATATTTTGAGCCTCTTTGTTTAAGATCAGGTGTTTATAGGTATTTGGCTTAATGTCTGGATCCTCAATTCTATTTCATTGATCCACAAGTCTGTTTTAATGCCAGTACCAGGCTGTTTTTATTATTGTAGCTCTATAGTATAACTTGAAGTCAAAGATGGCGATGCCTCCTGAGATTCTTTAGTTGAGCAAAATTGTTTTGGCAATCTTGCTTTCCTGTTATTCCAGATAGAATTGAGTATTGTTCTTTCACAATCCAAAAATATTGTGTTGGGAATTTGATGGGCAGTGCTTTGAATGTGTAGATTGCTTTTGGTAGAATTGCCATTTTTACTGTGTTGATCCTACCTATTCAGGAACATGGGAGAGATTTCCATTTCTAATATCCTCTTCAATTTCTTTCTTCAGTGATTTAAAAGTTTTGTCAAATAGATCTGTTATTTCTTTTGTTGTAGTTATTCCAAGGTATTTAATGCTATTTGTAGCTATTAGAAAGTATGATGTTGCCCCTATTTCTTTTTAAACAGCTGAAAGTCCATCACACACACCTTTAATCCCAGCAAAGGAGAAGCTGGTAGTGGTGATTTACACCTTTTATTCCAAAACTACAGAGACAAAACAACTACTTCTGTTTCTGTGTGTTCAAGGCTATTTCTTTTTATTATGAATAAAGAAATCATATTTTCTATCCTTGTATATACTTATTCAAGATCTCTTCCCCCTCCTACCACATCAGGACATTCCCCACATCTCTTTTTTTTTAAGTTTTATGGAATCATATGACACCTATTTGTCTTACTTTTCTTTAAACATTTTTTTATTATTATGAACAAAGAAGTCACACTTTCTATCTTTTTATATTGTTATTCAAGGTCTGTTCCCCCTCCCAAAACATCAGGTCATTGTCTCTTCTCCACAACTCCGCATCCCCTCCCTGGGCAGGCGGCAGGAAGTCACATGGTCCCACTGTCCCAATATTGCTTAGTTCAGCCATCACTCCTGGAAGATCCAGTTTTCTCCCCACAACCTCAAGACTGAGTCAGGTGTTCCTCTAGGGGGAGTGAGATTCAAGGATGTTTCTGATCCCAAGATGTTCAGTGGTTGTGGTTTGCAGCTTGGGCATGCTTTGCTTTTTTCTTGTTTGTTTGTTTTTTTAGAATCCACTACTGAGTGAGTTCATCCCCTGTTTATCTTTCTGAATTTGTGATATCTCCCTCAGGAGGATATTCTCCAAATCCATCCATTTGCCTGCAAATTTTAGGATATCATTTTTTTTCATACTGCTGAGTAGTACTCCATTCTGTAGGTGTACCACAATTTGTTAATCCATTCTTCAGTTGAGGGACATCTAGGTTGTTTCCAGGTTCTTCTATTACAAATAACACTGCTATGAACATAGTTGAGCTAATGCCTTTGGAGTGTGACTGTGCATCTTTAGAGTACACACCCAGAAGTGGTATTGCTGGGTGCTTGGAAGATTGATTCTCAAATTTCTGAGAAACCACCATACTGCATTCCAAAGTGACTGGATCAGCTTACACTCCCACCAACAATGGAGGAGTGTTCCCCTTGATCCGCATCCTCTCCAGCATAGGCTTTCCTCTGTGTCTTTTATCTTAGCCAATCAGGTGGCATCTCAAAGTTGTTTTGATTTGTATTTCTCTGATGGCTAAAGATGATGAGCACTTTTTCAGGTGCCTTTCAGCCATTCATAATTCTTCTGCTGAGAATTCCCTTTTTAGATCTGAACCCCATTTTATGATTGGGTTATTCAAGGTTTGTGGCTCTGAGTCTTGAGTTCTTTATATATCTTAGAGATCAGTCCTCTATCACTTGTAGGGTTGGTGAAAATTCTTCCCATTTTGTCCTATTGACAGTGTCCTTGGCTTTACAGAATTTTCACAGCTTTAGGAGATCCCACTTATTGACTGTTGATTTTAGTGTTTGTGCCACTGGTGTTATATTTAGGAAGTGGTGCCTGTGCCAGTTCATTGAAGTGTATTTCCCACTTTCTTTTCTATCAAGTTTAAAGTGGCTGGGTTTATGTTGAGGTCTTTGATCCACTTTGATTTGAGTTTTGTGCATTGCGACAGGCTTGGATCTATTTTCATTTTTGTACACGTTACCACCCAGTTATGCCAATACCATTTTTTTCAGCTAATTAAATCATATCAACTTTGTATTTTAATTTAAACATTAAGAATGTAGCATGGTAATTTGAGCTTTTGAAAATCACCTTGGGGGAAATTCAAATATGGGTTTACATAATTTGATTTTAATTTTGCATTTTAAATCTTCATCTACTGAGTTATAGAAATCAGGCATGGGTCAGGAAGTTGGTGCCCACAAATCATTGTCAAACAGTAGTAAACCCTTTAAGCGGCAGGGCTGTGTAGGAGGTTGCAAGACTGACTCCTTGTACTTGAACTATGGTCATCTGTCTGCTGATGCTATCTCTCTTCTTCCATGTGTTCCATGATTTATAATGCCATCTACCTTAAATACCTGAGAGCAAGAGAGATGTTGATGCCATTTCCTCCACCATGTGGAAGTGAGAACTTATACAGGTTTCTTCTCTTTTTCTTTTTCTTTTTTTCTTTTTTTAGTTGTTATTATTATTATGAACAAAGAAGTCACACTTTCTAACCTTGTATATCCTTATTCAAGGTCCCTTTCCATTCCAAACACATCAGGTCATTCTTTCTTCTCCAAAAATCCCCATCCCCTTCCTGGGCAGACAGCAGGCAGTCCCATGGTACCTCTACCCCAATATTGCTTAGTTCAGTCTCCATTCCTGGCAGATCCAGTATTCTCCCCCAACCTCAAGACTGATTCAGGTGTTCCTCTTGGGGGAGTGAGATCCAAGGAGTCAGTCCAGGGTGTTTCTGATCCCAAGCTGTTCAGTGGTTGTGGTTTGCAGCTTGGGTATGCTTTTCTTTTTTCTTGTTTGTTTGTTTGTTTGTTTAGAGTCCACTAATAAGTGAGTACATCCCCTGCTTATCTTTCTGAGTTTGTGATACCTCGCTCAGGAAGATATTCTCCAAATCCATCCATTTGCCTGCAAATTTTAGGATATCATTTTTTTTTCATACTGCTGAGTAGTACTCCATTGTGTAGATGTACCACAGTTTGTTAATCCATTCTTCAGTTGAGGGATATCTAGGTTGTTTCCAGGTTCTTGCTATTACAAATAACGCTGCTACGAACATATTTGAACTAATGCCTCTGGAGTGTGACTGTGCATCTTTAGAGTATACACCCAGAAGTAATATTGCTGGGTCCTTGGGAAGATTGATTCCCAGGTTTCTGAGAAACCACCATACTGCATTCCAAAGTGGGTGAACAAACTGACACTACCACCAACAATGGAGGAGTGTTCCCCTTGCTCCACATCCTTTCCAGCATAGGCTGTACTCTGTGTCTTTTATCATAGCCAGTCTAACAGGTGTCAGGTGGTATATCAAAGTTGTTTTGATTTGCATTTCTCTGATGGCTAAAGATGATGAGCACTTTTTCTGGTGCCTTTCAGCCATTCGTAAATCTTCTGCTTAGAATTCCCTTTTTAGATCTGAACCTAATTTTTTGATTGGGTTATTCAAATTTTGGGGCTCTAGATTCCTGAGTTCTTTATATATCTAAGAGATCAGTCCTCTATCACTTGTAGTGTTGGTGAAACCTTAACATGGGAGCGCTTTCCATTTTTTGATATCCTCTTAAATTTCTTTCTTCAGTGATTTAAAATTTTTGTCAAATAGTTCTGTTACTTCTTTGGTTATAGTTACTCCAAGGTATTTAATACTATTTGCAGCTATTATGAAGTGTAATGTTTCCCTTATTTCTTTTTCAGCCCTTTTATCTTTAGTGTATAGAAGGACTACTGATTCCCTTGAGTTAATCTTGTATCCTGCTACATTGCTGAAAGCGTTTATCAGGCATAGCAGTTCCTTGGAAGAATTTTGTGGGTCACTTATGTATACAATCATATCATCTGCAAATAGAGATAGTTTCACTTCTTTTCTAATTTGTGTCCCTTTAATCTCCTTTTGCTCTGTTATTGCTTTAGCTAAAACTTTGAGAACTATATTGAATAGGTAAGAGGAGAGAGGATATTCTTTTCTAGTTCCTGATTTTAGTGGGATTGCTTTGAGTTTTTCCCCTTTAAATTTGATCCTGGCTGTCGACTTCTTATAAATTGCCTTTATTATATTTAGATATTCTCCCTGTATTCCTGATCTCTCCAGAGCTTTAATCATAAAGGAGTGTTAGATTTTGTCAAAGGTTTTTTTCAGCATCTAAGGATATGATCATGTAGTTTTGTTCCTTTATTTTGTTTATATGATGGATAACGTTTACAGTTTTTCGTATGTTAAACCAACCCTGCATTTCTGGGATGAAGCCTACTTGGTCATTGTGGACGATATTTTTTTCTACATTGTTGTATACGGTTTGCTAAAATTTTGTTGAGAATTTTTCCATCAATATTCATGAGGGAGATTGGTCTGTAATGCTCCTTCTTTGTTGTGCTTTTGAGTGGCTTGGGTATTAGGGTAATTGGGCCTTATAAAAGGAATTTGGCAATATTCCTTCAGTTTTTACTGTGCGAAATAGTTTAAGGAGTAATATTAGTAATTCTTCTTTGAATGTCTGGTAGAATTTGGCACTGAAACCTTCTGGACCAGGGCTTTTCTTTTTGGAGAGTCTTTTAATGACAGGTTCAATCTCCCTATGAGTTATAGGCCTGTTTAGATAATTAATCTGATCTACATTTAATTTTGGTAGGTGGTACCTGTCCAGAAAGCTGTGCATTACTTGTAGGTTTTCCATTTTTTTGGAATACAGATTTTCTAAGTTTGATTTGATAATTCTCTAGATTTCATGGGGGTCTGTTGTTATGTCCCCCTTTTCATTCTGATTTTGGTGATTTGGACACACTCTCTCTGTTTTTTGATTAGTTTGGATAAGGGCTTATCTATCTTGTTGACTTTCTCAAAGAACCAACTCTTTGATTCATTGATTCTTTGTAATCTTCTTTTTGTTTCAATTGTATTGATTTCAGCCCTAAGTTTGATTATTTCCTGCCCTCTACTCCTTCTAGGTGAGTTCGCTTCCAATTGCTCTAAGGCTTTCAGCTGAGCTGTTAGGTCTCTAGTGTAGGAATTCTCTAGGTTTTTTATATAAGCATTTAGAGGTATGAATTTTCCTCTTAAGACTGCTTTCATTGTGTCCCACAAGTTTGGGTACATTGTGGATTCTTTTTCATTAAGTTCTAGGAAGACTTTGAATTCTTTCTTAATTTCTTCCTTGTCCCAGAGATGATAGTTCAGTTGAGTGATGTTTGGTTTCCATGAGTTGATAGGCTTTCTTTGATATTTGATGTTGTTGAACTCTAACTTTATGCCCTGGTTTTTCTGATATGTTACAAGGGATTATTTTCATTTTTTTTGTATTTGTTGATATTTGCTTTATGACCAATTATGTAGTCAATTTTGGAGAATGTTCCATGAGGAGTTGAGAAATATATATATTCCTTTTCATTTGTTTGGAAGTTTTTGTAGATATCTGTTAAATCCATTTGCATCATATTCTCTGTTGGAATCCTTATTTCTCTTTTGAGTCTCTGTCTGGTTGACCTCCTATCCAGGGTTGAAAGTGGAGTATTGAAGTCTCTCACTATTAGAGTGTGAGTATTGATGTGGGATTTGAGCTTTAGCAGTGTTTCTTTTATACAGGTAGATGCCCTTATATTAGGGGCATAAATATTCAGGATTGAATTCTCCTCTTGACCAATTTTTCCTGTGATGAACAAGTAATGACCATCTTGGTCCCTTTTAATTGCTTTTAGCTTAAAGTCTACTTTGTTAGATATTAGGATGGCAACACCAGCTTGTTTATTAAGACCATTTGACTGGAAAATCTAAGCTTGTGTCTGTATTTGTGGTTGAGGTGTGTTTCTTGTAGGCAACAGAAGGATGGCTTCTGTTGTTGTATCCATCTTGTTAGTGTGTGTCGTTTTATAGGAGAGTTGAGTCCATTGATATTAAGGGATATTAGTGACCACTGATTGATATTTCTTGCCATTTTTGATGGCTACTTGTTTGTATTTCCTTTCTCTGGGGTAGTCTTCTGTGGGGTTATTGATTGTTTGTAGTTTCATGGGTGTATCTGGGGTCCTTATGTGGGAGTTTTCCCTCTAATACTCTCTGTAGCACTGGATTGGTAGATAGATATTGTTTCAGAATGACTTTGTCATGAAATATCTTGTTTACTCCATCTATGGTGATTGATAATTTTATAGGATATAGTATTCTAGCTTGGCAGCCATGCTCTTTTAGCATCTATATAACTTCTGACCATGCCCTTCTAGCTTTCACTGTTTCAGGTGTTATTCTGATGGGTCTGCCTTTATATGTAAGTTGGCCCTTTTCTTCTGCAACTCTTAAAATTTTTTGTTTGTTCTGCATGTTTTGTGGCTTGATTATTATGTGGCACACTGACTTTTTTGGGTGTCATATCTATTTTGAGTTCTGTAAGCTTCTTATATCTTTATAGGCATTTCCTTCTTCAAGTTAGGAAAGTTTTCTTCTCTGATTTTATTGAAAACGTTATCTGTGCCTTTGAGCTGGTATTCTTCTTCTTCTATTCCTATTATTCTCAAGTTAGGTCTTTTCATGGTGTTCCAGATTTCCTGAACATTTTGTGGTATGGCTTTTTTGATTTTAGTATTTTCTTTGACTGATATATGTATTTGAGCTACTGAGTCTTCCACTTCAGAGATTCGATCTTCCATCTCTTGAACTCTGTTGGTTATGCTTGTATCTAATTTCTAATTGCCTAATGAGTCTAGAGAATCCATATCACAATGCAGCATTTGCGTACTTGTGACTCCAAGGTAGGCCTCCTGATGGAGAGAGTGAATTGTTTCTCTGTCTGGTGGATTCACACCCAGGTTTCCTAGTCTCAGTTTTTATCATTATTTTTTACTTACATGTATGTGCACATGTCCTTGAAGTCTGGGAAAAGATATTGGGTCTCCTTTGTTAGAGTTACAGCATGCTGTATGCCATATAATGTGGGTGCTGGAAACTGAACTTGCTCCTACAAAAAACAGGATGTGCTCTTTGCCCCTTGCCTCATCCCTCCAGCTCATTAGTTGCAGTTTTGTAGTCCCATTCTTGAAAGTTACTTTGCTGAGTACTTCAGCCAGTATTTACATTTCAATAGCAGAGTGTTCACTCCAAGCATATCAGGGCTAGTGAGTTCAGTTGGGCTCTATGTCAGCTACCAAAATTTTGGTTGCATAATGAGAATGGCTCCTTATAGTCTGATGTGTTTGAATACTTGGTACCCAGTTAGAATGTGTGGGAAGTATTAGGAGGTGTGTCCTTGCTGGAGAAAGTGTGTCACTGGGGGCAGGCTTAGAGACTTCAAAAGACTTGAGTTAGTTTCTGTGTGCCTTCTACTTGCTGTTGGAGATATAAACTGTCAAGTGTTACTGCTGCCATGTCTTTGCTCTACCATAATAAACTCTAAACCTCTGGGACCATAAACCCAGATTCTTTTCATTTATAAGTTTACTTGGTTATGATATTTTATTACAGAAGTAAAAAGTAATTAATGCAGTAGTTAACAGGGTGGGTAGTTGTAGATATAGCTACAGTTGCAGCTGTGAACTGATTGTGGTTGGGGCATCAGCAAGTGGCTTTGATGGATGCAGAGGGGCAGTAGGAGGCAGGCACCTGGATAATGGTTACTGAGATCCATTTTGAGGCAGAAATTCACTCACACTGTAGCTTTTGTAGGTATTAGAGAGGAGCCACCAAGTTGGACTGAAGAATGCCTGGGTGAGCAGCATACTCAGAGTGGCTTCTGTTGCTCTCTTCTCCAATGTGGGTGATAAGAATTGAACTTTGAACTCACATAGTTAAGGCATGGTAGTGAGCACCTTTGCCAGCTGAACCATCTCACCAGCTTTTTTTTTTTTTTAATTAGGTCTTTCTACATAGCTCTGCTGTTCTGGAACTATATATAGACGAGGCTGGTCTTGAACTCACATAGATCCACCTGCTCCTGCTTTCCAAGTGCTTGAAGATGTGGACCACTATCACCAGCTATAATGATCCACTTAATTTAATTAGGGTTGTTTGTAATAGCGCAAGTATGAGTTACTTTATTCAAGTGTGGGCAATTAACTGCTACATCACTGAAAAAAAGACCTTTCCTCTACCAACAGTCTCTCTGCTAGTCAGAGCACCTCATAAACCCCTTTTCTTGCCTGTAGTGAAACATTTACAGGCTTCATCTTGTTCAGATCTTGCTCCCATGACCACAGCTGCTATGAGTTCAGATACAACACCATATCATATTTAGAAGACATTATTTTAAAAAAGAGGGTTATTTTATGTTGACGAGGTTTACCTACCTATATGTATATGTACCATATGCTTTAAGTGCCCTCAAGAGGCCAGAAGGAGGCATTAAATTCCCCAGAACTAGAATCACAGATGATTGTAAGCTGCCACATGGGTTCTGTGAATTGAATCCAGGTGTTCTACAAGAGCAGTCAGTGCTCTTAACCACCGAACCATCTTTATAGTCCCCAGAAGACAGCATTTTGTAGGATACAACCATGTGTTTTAGCTGTTGTATTCTTCCCACCTCCTCTTCCTTGTTTCCAGAGCCCTTGGAAAGGTTAATAAAAATTTCTCATTTTGGCTGAGTATTCAACAGTTACTTAGTTTAATCACACTGAGAAGCATGTGTTTCTATATTAACAGTTCCTACATCTAAAAGAAATGTTTCTGACTGAGACTGAAAGCAATGTGAATCTTACTATGTCACTGTGTAGCCATTGCTTGTCTTGAACTCACTATGTAGATTAGGCTGGCCTTGAAATCAAGGAGATCTGTATACCTCTATTTTCTTCTTTTTTTTTTTTTTCACCAACAGCACTGTGCAGTTTATTAACCATTCAAGTATAGTAGCATCTGATAAGACTGGGACCGAATTGGGATGGCAAGTGAACAGATATCAGCATCTCACAGGTTGGGAAGAAGCCACTACACCTTCAGGAACGTCTTCCACAATCAATACAGCACTAGCCATTAACCCAGCACACCAAGTGCCCAGGTGGAAAAGATGCAACGAGAAAAATAGCTACCTTAGAAAGATCAACACTTTACAAAAGAGTAAAACACTTTCAGTTTCTCCCCTTGAGCCCCTGAAACATCTCACAATCTGGATCTACCTATACGGTCCTACATCAGCTTCTAGAATACCTGTCAGGAGGGAAAAAGGAAAATGACACTGGCCAGTATAGGCTTTGGATATTTAGGAAGGGGTCGGGAAAAAGCCAGTTCTCGGAACAAATTAGTCAGCCTAGGTCTCATCCGCGGGGTCTTTGGATTCTTTGTTCTTCCACACCTCCTCAACATGCTTGTCCTTCTCTCGCAAGCGCGCCAGCTTGGCGGCCATCTGCACCTCCCGGTTCTCTGCTTCCATCTTGTGGGTCAGCTTCTCCTCCGCCATCTTGCTGAAGTTGTTGTTCTCCTGGATGGCCTTCTGGAGCACTTCCTTCTCATGCTCTGGCTTCTCAGCCAGCTGCTTTAGGACTTCCGCTTCATGAGACTTGCGTCTTTCTTCTGCAGCTTCTAATTTCTTCTGAATTTCCTCCAGGGAAAGATCCTTCTTCTTTGGGGGGGGAGGGGGAAATCGGGGACGGATTCTTTTGACTGAAGGCTGAGAATCAGCTCAAAAGCC
>PVIH01019760.1:20262-34515 GCA_004025045.1 Sigmodon hispidus
TATTTTCTTTTCTTTTTTTCTTTTTCTTTTTTTTTTTTTTTAAAAAAAAAAAAAACATTTTTTTTTTTTTTTTTTTTTTTTTTTTTTTTTTTTTTTTTTTAAAAAAAAAAAAAACACGTTATTTTATTTATTTATTTATTTATTTGCCTTGGTGTTTTGCCTGGAACTGGAATGACAGACAGTTGTTGTCTGCCATGTGGGTGCTGGGAATCGAACCCGGGTCCTCTGGAAGAGCAGATGGTGCTCTTAACCACTGAGCCATCTCTCCAACCCCTATCTCTATTTTCTAAGTGTTGGGATTAAAAACATTCACCACCATGCTTGACTAATTGTTTTCTGTTAATTATGGTTGTGTATGTATTTGTGTGCAGCTTTGTGCATGTGAGTTTATGTGTATGAACGTCCTGGAGTTGGGATTATAGGCAGTTGTGAGCTGCTTGATGTTTCTGGGAACTGTGCTTGGGTAGTTGTTATTGTTGTCTGTCTTCCTTTTCCCTCTCTCCCTTCCTTTCTCCTTCCCTTCCTCTCTCTTTCTTTCTTCTTCCTTTGCTCCTTTCATTTTAATTTCTTTTCCTTTTCCTCCTTCATTTGTTTTCTTCTTCCTTCTCCTTTTTCCTTTGTTCTTTTCTTCTATCTCACTACGTAACCCTGGGCCAACTCTGCCTTCTGAGTGCTGGGATTAAAGGTGTGTGCTATAACTTTGAGCTGAAGTGAGTCCTTTGTAAGAGCAGTATGTAATCTAAACCATTGAGCCAACTCTCAGCTCTTTCTCACCACCCACAGATGGGCTTTTGACAAGGTTTACAGAATTCCTCTTGATGAGAAAGAAGAAATAGAAAGCAATTGGTTACCCCATTACAGTCATGCCATTATTGCACTAGTAGGCACATTTTTCCTTGAAGGTTGGTTTTATTGGTCACAGGTTTCATAGTTGGGTAGACTAGGGGTGAATTTCTTCCTCAGTATTCTTTGTAATATTATCAGCTCTATGAAAGCTATCCATCAGGGAGGATACTTCCATCTCAGTTTCAGCTTGATTATTTTCTTTTTATTGAAAATGGATTTTTTTTCTCAAATATTTTGATCACAGTTTCCTTCAATGTAGAAGCTCATAGTTCTTCCAAACTTCACCTATTCAATCCATTCCTTTTCTCATTAGAAAGCAGACTCCTAAGGGATGATTAAATAAAAAATAGTAAGATAAAAGAAAAGCTAACATGTTAGACAAAAAAGAAAAAGCTGAAGAAAAGAAACAAGAATTAGAGATTCACTTGTTTGCACACCCAATCTTCCCATAAAAACCACTAAATTAACCCTGGCCCACAACTGACTAAGAGCAGACTAAGAGACTAAGAGACTAAGAGAATGCACTACATCGGAGTGAACCAAGAACCCACATTGGTCCAAGAAAAGCTTCCTGAGTTACACCCGGAACAGATTGCACCAAAATCAGCTATTTGAGATTCTTGCAGTGAACCAAGGAAGCAAAGGGCAGATGCCAGAGCAAGAATACATATAATAACATAAAGAACAACATGGTACCACCAGAAGAATCTGGTGATTCTACAATATCAAGACCCAATCATGGCAAGAAGAAGTAGCAGAAGGAAATGGCCTTAAAAACAACTTTATGAAGATAATGGAAGTCTGAAAATGATATAAGAAATTCTGTTAAAGGAATAGAAAAGAATACAAACAAAAAATTGGAAGAGATTAACAAATCTCTGAAAGAAAATAAAGCCAAGAAAAATCAATTATGATTTAAAAATTGAAATAAAAGCAATAAAAGAGACTCCACGCCAGGCAATGCTAGAAATAGAAAAGCTGAAGAAATGAACCAGAACTACAGCTGTAAGGATAACCAACAGAATGCAAGAGATAGAAGAGAGAATCAGTGGAGTGGAAGATTCAATAGTGGAAATAGATATGTCACTCAAAGGAAACACTAAAACCAAAAAAGTCATAACACAAAACGTTCAGGAAATTTGGGACACCATGAAACGACCAAACTTGAGAATAATTGGCATAGAAGGAGAAGAATACCAGCTCAAAGGCACAGAAAATATATTCAACAAAATCATAGAAAAAAACTTCCCTAACCTAAAGAAGGAAATGCCTATAAAAATACAGGAAGCCTACAGAACACCAAACAGACTAGACCCACAAAAAAGACTGCTTGCCATAAAATAATCAAGACTCAAAACCTACAGAATAGAGAAAAAAATACTAAGAGCTGCAAAGGAAAAAGATCGAATCACCTATAAAGGGAGATGCATCAGAATAATGGAAACAATGAAAGCAAGAAGGTCGTGCTTAGATATTATGCAGACACTAAAAGTGCATGGATGCCAATCTAGAATACTGTATTCAGCAAAACTGTCAATCAACATAGATGGAGTAAACAAGATAATTTGCAACATAACCAGATTTAAACAATACCTAACCACAAATCCCACCCTGCAAAAAGCCTTAGTGGTAAAATTCTAACCTAAGGAGACCAGACACACCCATGTAACCACAAACAATTGATAAGCCCACAGAGGAAACTCCCCCCATAGAGAAATGGAAATGCAAGCTACTTCCCAAAATGATGGGAAATATTGATCATTGGTCATTAATATCCGTTAATATCAATGGAGTCAATTCACCTATGAAGACACACCCTAACACAATGGATACAAAAACAGAAACTATCTTTCTGCTGCATACAAGAAACGCACCTCAACTTTAAAGACAGATATAGGCTCAGAGTAAAGGGTTGGGAAAAGACTTTCCAATCAAATGGCGCTTGGAAACAAGCTGGTGCAGCCATTGTAATATCTAACAAAATAGACTTTAAACTAAAGAGACCAGGAAGATAACTACTTATTCATCTCAGGAAAAATTCACCAAGATGAAAACTCAATCCTGAATATCTATACCCCCAACACAAGGGCACCTACATATTTAAAAGAAACACTTCTAAAGCTTAAACCCCATATCAAAACTCGCACACTAAGAGTGGGAGACCTTATTTTTTTTATTTTGTATTTATCAAGAAAAACAGTAAATTGAATTTAAAAGGGTGATAAGTTAACAATAACTATAAAGAAAATAAAAATCATAAGCATGACCTATCAAGGGTGATAATGCAAATAATTTGTTACACATAAAAATGCTTTGTGTTCAGCTTTCCCTCTGGATTTTTTTTTCTATTCCTGTATATCCCCATTCAAAGTCCCTTCCCCTTCCCATGACATCAGGTCATTTTTTCTTCTCCACAACTCACCATCCCCTCCCTGGGCACATTGCAGACAGTCCCATGCTCCCACTGATCCAATAATGCTTAGTTAAGTCTCCACTCCTGGCAAATCCAGTTTTGTCCCCACTCCCTCAAGAGTGAGTCAGGGGTTCCTAAAGGTGGAGTGGGATCAGAAGGGTCAGTCCAGGGTGTTTCTGATCCCAAGCTGTTTAGTGATTGTGGTTTGCAGCTTGGGCATGCTTGGTTTTTTTCTTGTTAGTTTGTTTTGAAACCACTAATGAGTGAGTATATCCCCTGCTTAACTTTCTGACATTGTGATACCTTGCTCAGGAGGATATTCTCCAAATTCATCCATTTGCCTGCAAATTTTAGGATATCATTTTTTCTTACTGCTGAGTAGTACTCCATTGTGTAGATGTACCACAGTTTGTTAATCCATTCTTCAGTTGAGGGACATCTAGGTTGTTTCCAGGTTCTTGCTATTACAAATCATGCTGCTATGAACATAGTTGACCTAATGCCATTGGAGTGCGACTGTGCATCTCTAGAGTATACACCCAGAAGTGGTATTGCTGGGCCCTTGGGGAGATTGATTTTCAATTTCCTGAGAAACTGCCATACTGCAATCCAGAGTGGCTAAACAAGCTTACACTTCCAACAACAATGGAGGAGTGTTTCCCTTGCTCCACAAACTCTCCAGCATATGCTGTCATCTGTGGCTTTTATCTTAGCCAACCTGACAGGTGTCAAGCGGTATCTCAAAGTTGTTTTGATTTGCATTTCTCTGATGGCTAAAGATGATGAGCACTTTTTCAGGTGTCTTTCAGCCTTTCATAATTCTTCTGCTGAGAATTTCCTTTTTAGATCTGAACCCTGTTTTTTGATTGGGTTATTCAAGGTTTTGGACTCTAGGTTACTGAGTTCTTTATATATCTTAGAGATCAGTCCTCCATTACTTGTAGGGTTGATGAAAATCTTTTCCCATTCTTTAGGCTGTCAGACAAACTTTTTTTATGAGGTCACAATCACCTTGATACACAAAAATAAAGGGAAAACAGAAATGACAAAACAATCCTATCCAACAAAATAAGTACAGGAGGCTTCACTTTCCCCGACTTTAACCTATACTATGGAGCTGCAGTAATAAAAACAGCCTGGTACTGGCATAAATTCTGACTTGTGGATTAATGGAATCAAATCAAAGTCTCTAACCTTAATCTACACACTAATGAACACCTGACTTTTGAAAATGAAATATAAATATACAATGGAAATATAAAAAGTATTTCAATAAATTGTGCCAGCAAGGTTGGATAGTAGTATATAGAAGAATGCAAAAATCAACCTGCAAAAATCTCAAATTCAAATTGATCAAACACCTCAACATAAACCCTGCTACAGTGAGCTTGATAGAAAAGCAAGTGGGAAATACCATTCCATGCATTGGCACAAGTGAGCACTTCTTAATATAACACCAGTAGCACTGACATTAAGAACAAAAATTAATAAATGGGACCTCCTGAAACTGAGACCCTTCTGGAAGACAAAGACACAGTCAATAAGGCAAAACAACTGCCTACATAATAGGAAAAGATGTTTATCAAACGTACATCTGACAGAGGAATGATTTTTGGTTTTGTGTGTGAAATTGCACACACATTACCAGATATCACACTTGTGTTTAACAGGGGAGTTGCCAAGCAGATATGAGGGAGAGAAGCAGAAGAGAGAGACCAACTTTCATGTAGCAGCTCTTTTTAAGAGAATTTTGGGCACACATTTACATGAATGTTCTTTATGCACAGCCTGTTCTGAGAGTACCTTGTTGGATTGACCATGTGGCCACTACAAGCCAGGAATTCTTATTTCATCCTTCACCAAGTTGGGTTATGAGACTAGCCCATTTACCACATGGCTGCTACATGCCAGAAATCCTTACACTGATCCCTAAAGTATATAGAAATCTTAAGTTACTAGAGGCAAAACCCCCAAATATTCCAATTTTAAAATATGTCGTTCAGAGCTAAAATTGAAATTCTCAACAAAGAGTTACAAATGGCTAAAAGGCAATTTAGAAATTGTTCAACATCTTTAGACATCAGAGAAATGTAAATCAAAACAATTTTGAGATAACACCTTAAGTCTGTCAGATGGCTAAGGCAAAAGACCAATATTCATATTCACCATGTATTTTATAATAAAGCATCATGTCTTCATGGAAAATGAAAAGGTATCCATACATAAGATATGTACATATTATCTTTATTCTAAAAATCTGAATAGTTTTTAGGTATATTGTTTAGTACTTTTGAGTCTATGTTAATCAGGGATATACCTTGTAGTTTTGTTTTTGTTGTATATATGCCTGGTGTTGATTTTAGTGTGTATCTGGCTTTGAGAATCTGTTTAGAAGGGCACCTATTGCTTCTACTGTTTGGATGTCCATATCTAGAGTTTATTTCTTGAATATATATTATCCAATTCAGCAATTCAAGCTGCAAGCCACAATCACTAAACAACTTAGAATCTGAAGATTATATTTAATATAGTCTTCTGCTGTTCATTTGATCTCAACACTACTTATTCTACACAATGGCATTGTGACATAATTATTTTCTTGTCACTCTATTTCACATTATTTTTTTTTTTTAGGAAATAAAGTCCCTTAAAAAAGAAGCCATAAAATCACTGAACCTTCAAAAAAAAAAAAAAAAAAAAAAAAAAAAAAAAAAAAAAAAAAAAAAAAAAAAAAAAAAGAAAGAAAAAGAAATACAAAACCTAATTGATTTGTTTTAACCAGTTAGTAACCCTCACATGTTCCTGGTACTTTTTGTGTGAGACACAGAAAAATTTAAAAGGCTTTTGGGAGTGCATGCTGAACTAAGCCACTTTGGGACCTTCAGATCTACTGTCCTTGCCGGGTAGGATTTAAGGAGATGGGGAGAAGAGTGACTTGTAGGGGCAGGCGGGGTAGGGCACTTGAACAAGGTGATACATGGATAAAAACTGATTTGATTATAATAAAAAAACAAGAAAAGAAAAAAAGAAATTAGTTATGGTACTATTCACTCTAGCACCTCCAATTTACTAGTGACTACCACACTGAAGAAAATTACTTCTGCTCTACAATCAACCATTTAAGGTCAATTAATTCTCAAAGTATTGTGTGGCCTTGCAAATTTATCTTCTCTCCAAAAAAGAACCATGAAGTTTTTTTATTTTCTACAAAAATTTTCAAGGTATACACATCTGTTTTAAGTTCATATTAGCTCATATCTAGAACATGGAAGTCTCATATCCAAATTTAATTTTAAATTTAAAATTACCCTTACGATCCCTCTGGCTCGGATGTATTTTATAATACCTCCTTTGCAATATTCCCTGTATTTCGAAAGTAATAAAGCTGTCCCACTTAGGATTGAGCATTCAAAAACTACATACGCTAGGACATGTTTTGCTTTTTCGACATATAGTGTTGATTACTAATTTATAGAATAAACAAGAACACCAATTGTATTATTTATAAATATTATTTACAAATGTCCCATTTGTTTTAGAAACTTTGAATTGAAAAAGTAACAAGTGTAAGATATGCCTTAAAAGTTATTTATAATATCAGAATGAAAGGTCATTTTTTGATATCAGAAATTAGTATTAAACCCACTAATAATAATCCTAGGAGAACAATATAGATAGAAGTAAAAAGCTGCAATATGCTGAGATCTACAGTGGTTATTATGTCCAGATCTTTTGGAAGCTGTTGTAAAAAGTTTTTCCTGGGCCCTTTTGGTCCTGGAGGTTTGAAACCTGGTCACGGCGACTTTTGTTCCCCAAGAATTGAATCACAAGCTTATATTAACTTTATACTGTTTGGCCCATATCTTAAGCACATTACTAGCTAGCTCTTTCATCTTAATTCAACCTATATCCATTAATCTATCCACCACGTGGCTCAGCCCATGGATCACCTGTATCTTTTACATGTTCCTCCTTCGGGGGTAGGATGGAGACTGACTAATTCCACCCTTCTCCTACTGCCTGTCCTCTGATTCTCTACCCACTTCTATGGTGCTCTACATAGGCCAAAACAGTCCTTTATTTATATCATACAGAGAGCATTTCCACCACAGGAAGCTATTGCTGAAATTAGAGAAAAGGATGACAAAGATGTATGTTAGAGAATGTAGAAATGGTAAGGAAAATACAGGAATTATAATAAAACAACAGTACATTATAAGACATAGAAAGGCCATAAAACATAAATTAAAAATATAAGAACATAAAAATTAAAGGAAAATAATTAGGTTATATAAGTATACTAGTGAACATGTTAGAAAATTATAGATATAGAATATGGGAAGTATAGTAAATAAAATATTACATTGTCAATGAGAGAATGAGATGGCTGGGCTTTTTAAAACTTTAATCTTCCCTTGTGATGCCTTACATAGTAAACTGTGCTGAAGGACAAGATACAGTTTGTGATTCCAGATCAAATCTGAAAACAGGACTTGTGGGATTGCAGTCTATAGACCAGTTCAATTAATTTCTTTTGTTGCTGTTGTCAGTTTCTTGGTACAGTTGTGCTGAACATTATTGCTCACATTCTTCTGGTTTCCTTGGTGCATACATGGAATACTAAAGCTTCAGAGAGTCAACTTCAGAACAGCATGGCCTTCATCATCTACTCAATCTACAGCCTGCACTTGTTGCTTATCTGTTTGCCCATAGTGTTCTCAGCATATAATAAAGGCTTAGTAGCAAATCCCTCCCAAGCACACTGCACATGTAGTGTCAATGTATGGGTATATGAGAAAGTTCTTTCCTGGTTCTTCCCACTAATGTCACTGGAGCCATGGGCTAGAAGATTCTCTGGTCTTTCTTGAATATGGCAGTTCTGCCTATTGCTCCACAATGTAATCTTGACAGTGTATGCAGCTATGGTTGTATTGGTACAGTTCATAACTTTCCAGCCAACTGTTACACCAGCAACCATTTTTGATTAGGAATAGAAGGCTTTGACTTGTCATTCACACTGACTTTGTCTACAAGAATACATCTCATTGCAGCCAATAAATGTAACACTATATTAGTCTCACAGCACTTGAACTTTCATATTTCAAGGATACAGCTTTGTTATTATAAAGTATAATTGAGATTATTTTAAAAATAATGCTAGGGCAGGAGAGATGGCTCAGAGGTTAAGAACACTGACTGTTCTTCCAGAGGTCCTGAGTTCAATCCCCAGCAACCACATGGTGACTTGCAACAATCTATAATGACATGTGGTACCCTCTATTGTATACTGTATACATAATAAATAAGAAAATATTTTTTAAAAAATAATGCTAACATAAAAACAGATCAATTTCTATACATTACTTGTGATATCTTAGGTGAAAGAAAGAATCTTTTGCCTAGGTACATGATAAAACCATTATCTTTCATAACAGGGCATATTGACATTTGAGGATGTGGCCATGGATTTCTCTCAGGAGGAATGGGAATATCTAGATTTGGGACAAAGAGCTTTGTACAGAGATGTCATGTTGGAGAACTATAGCAACCTGGTCTCTGCAGGTGAGTATAGTTTTGTTTCATCATTGTTTTGTTTACTATGATTATTTAATTTACCTATGTGTTACTGTGTGGCTTAGTTATTTTATTGACATACACATGCTCATTTAATCAAACAAAATTTGGAATTCATCATATAAAGCACAACATTTAAGTAACATTATCTTGGCATTATACTCATGTGTCCTAATGCTGAAAATAATCCTCAAATTTTTAATAGGACATTTTATCTTTCAGTTACTTTGTAGATTAAATTATGATCTGCATCTTAATGTTTTGCAGTACTTGAATTTGCATTTAGTAGTAATTTGAAATGAAACCCAAGGTATAAATATTAACAAATGTGTTTTCAAATATCTTAAAATATCAGCAGATGGCAATTGGGAAATACAGAAACTTAAACTTCTTATTAATCAGTATAGTGGTGTATTAGAAACCAATGTACTATTACCAGAAAGAGTAATATGTCTCTTCAAATACAAAGGTCTTACTGTGTCAAAACCCAACCTGATCAACTGTCTTCAACAGTTTCAAGAGCCCTGGAATGTGAGCACAGGCAAGACAGTAGACAAAGAAAAAGGTAAGTCAGATTACTCTTTATAGCATTGTCATAGGAGGTAGAACAAAGGCAAAAGGAAACTCAGATATATCATGGGATTTATGAAGATGTTCTTCATTTGAAATAATCTCAAAAAATAGATATTTTTATTTTTTTATTTAAATTTTTTTTAATGTTCCCACCACCATTTCCTTTCCATTGATTCATCTCAGGCATCTTCCAGCTTTCCCCAACCCTTCCCCTAATCTGTTTTTTTTAGATAGGGTAAGGACTGACAGAGTAATTTAATAAAATTTATTCTGTTAAGTACAGATAGGATCAAGCCTGGTATCAAGGTTGAGCAAGAAGTTTCTCTGAAGAAAATGGGCTCCAAGAAGCCAGTTCATGTGCAAGAATAAATTGTGATTCCACTGTCAGAGTCCCATATAATGCCCATGCTATACAGGTGTTATTCATATTCCTAAGGCCTAGTTCAGTCACGTAGAGGTTCCAAGCTGTCAGTTCAGAATTAGTGAGCTAACAATAGGTACAATCAGTTATTTCTGTGTGTTTCTTCATAATGATTATGATCCTCTTGCTTATATAATCTCTCATCCCTCTTAGCCAAAAATGGGAGTTTGACCCAGTCCTTAGCTGTGGATCTCTGCATCTGCTTCCATCAGTTTCTGGATGAAGTTTTCACAATTATGATGATTCTCAATTTGATTACTGGAAAAAGTCAGTTTAGGTACCCTCTCAACTATTTCTTAGAATCTTATCTGGGGTCATCTTTGTAAGTTCTTGGGTATATCCATAATGCCTGATTTCACTCTAGCCCCACAAGAGCTACCTATATCAATTGTTGTTCCTCTCTGTCCCGTCCCCGGCTCAACCATCTTATTCCCTCATGTTCTGTTCCCATCCCTTTTTTAGTAAATATACAACATTTCTTTAATCTATGCTTCAGTTGAGGGACCTCTAGATTTTCAGGTTCTTGTTGCTATGAACTTAGTTGAGCAAATGTCCTTGAGGTAAAAATGTAAATTCTTTGGGCATATGCTCAACAGTGGTATAGCTGGATAATTAAGATGATTGGTTCCCACTTTTTGTAACCCTCATATTGATTTTCAAACTGGTTGTATATGTTTATATTCCCACCCGCAATAGAGGAGTGTTTCCCTTACCCCACATCCCTTCCAGCAGCCTGTTATTAGTGTTACTGATCTAAGCCATTTTGACAGGCTTTAGATGGTATTTCAGTTTTGAGTTTTTGTAATAGCTAAGGATGTTGAGCAGTTTCTCAATTATCCCTCAGCCTTTACAGATTCCTTTTTTTTTTAATGACAAAGTAAGACATAGTTTATTTTTATAAAAACAGAGAAAGTCCCAGCACAGGGTAGTCTTAAGTTTCAAAAAGCTTTTATTAACCTAGGTTTTATGCAATCCTCAAAGTCACACTTCTGTTTTTTTTTCTTTTATTTTATTATTATGAATAAAGAAGTCACATTTTCTATCCTTGTATATCCTTATTCAAGCTCCCTTCCCCCTCCCACCACATCAGGTCATTCTCTCTTCTCCACATCTCCCCATTCCTCCCATGGGCAGGTGGTCCCAAGGTCCCTAGGTCCCAATATTGCTTAGTTCAGCCTCCACTCCTGGTAAATCCAGTTTTCTCTCCCCAAAATCAAGACTGAGTCAGGTGTTCAATGGAGTATTACTCAACAGTAAAGAAAAAATGATATCCCCAAATTTGTAGGGAAATGGATGGATTTGGAGAATATCCTCCTGAGTGAGGTATCTCAAACATACAAAGATAAGCAGGAGATGTACTCACTTATAAGTGGACTGTAAACAAAAAAAGCAAAATCAAATCATGCCCCAGCTGCAAACCACTACCACTGAACAGTTTGGGATCAGAAACACCTTGGACTGATTCCTTGGATCCCACTCCCCCTAGAGGAACACCTGACTCAGTCCTTTCCAGATTCTTTTGTTGAGAATTCTCTTTTGATATCTGTACCCCATTTTGAACTGGATTATTTGGTTTTTTTTTGATATTTAGGTTTTTTTTTTTTAGTTCTTTATATATCTTAAAGATCATCCCTTGGTCAGAGGCAGGATTGCTGAAGATCTTTTCCCATTATGTAAGCTGTTACTTTCTCTTATTAAGCATGTATTTTGCCTCACAGAAGCTTCTTATTTTTAGGTGTTCCCATTTATTAATTATTGTTTTAGTGTGTGTGCTACTGGTGTTATATTTAAGAAGTGGTGTCCTCTAACAATGTGTTACAGGGTTTTTTCCATTTTGTTTTTTATCATATTGAGTTTTACTGGTTTTATATTAAGGCCTTTGAGCCACTTCGACTTGAATTTTGTGCAGAGTAATAGACACTGATGTATTTCCAGTTTTCTACATGCCACCATCCAGTCATACCAGCACTACTTATTGAAGATGCTTTATTTTTGTTCATTGAATATTTTTTGGCTATTTATCAAAAATTGAGTGTTTATAAATATGTGAATTAATATCAAGAACTTCAATTTGATTATATTCATCAACATATCTGTTTTTATGCCAATACCAAGTTGTTTTTTTTTTGCCATAAACTGTACTTTATTTTTTTTCCTTCTTTATTTTGTATTTATCAAGAAAAAAAACAGTAAAAAGAATTTAAAATGTGGAAGAGTTAACAATAACTATACAGAGGATAAGAATCATAAGCATGGCTTCTCAAGGGTGGAAATACAAATAAGATTTCTACACATATATTTTCTTTGTGTTCATCTTTCCCTCTGAATTTTTTTTATTCCATCCCTGTATATCCTTATTCAAGGTCTCTTCCCCCTCCCAACACATCTGGTCATTTCTCTTGTTTTTATTACTGTATCTTTACAGTACAATTTGAAGTCAGAAATTGTGATGCCTCCATATGTTCTCTTATTAAATAGGATTGCTCTGATAATCCCAAGTTTTTTGCCTTTACATTAGAAGTTGAATATTGTTTTCCCATGTCTGGGAAGAATTGTGTTGGATTCTTGATGGAAATTGCATTGAATCTATAATTTGATTTTGGTAATATTGCCATAAAATAAACTTCTAATAATGTCTTTAAAATATGTCATAAATAAGATGAAAGGTGACTTATTGAAATATTTAAATGATTAAGGATATACAAGGACAGAAAGTGTGACTTCTTTGTTCATAATAATAATAATAAGAATAATAAAGAAAATATCCTTAAATGTTAGTGAGCCCATAATTTAATTATCTTGAAGTGAAAATTCACATTCAAATATTTTGACTGTGTGTGCTAACAATTTCTTTTTTATTTTATGTCTTTTTATGCTTTCATACCCATATTACACAGTTTTTGTTACCTAATATTGAATAAATTCAAAAAATAAAAGTTTGAGAGGTCCATTGGTTCTTTCACACTTGCATAGTTCCTTCTTTGCCTTTAGCTATTATAGCAATTTAAATGTAATGTTATTTATTAGTACAAACATTTCAGTAGATGTTTTGTTCAGAACATTCTGCTTTCTTATTATTTGTCATCTTTGACTTTTACCATTTTTTGCTAACTTTAAAATTAATTTTAATAATATTTTTAATTTATTTTATACACCAACCACAGTTACTTCTCCCTCCTCTACTTCTACTTCTTTCCACCTCAACCCTGATTTCTATGTAGCCTTTCTCAGTCTACTAATCTGTTTCTATCAGAATAGAGCAGATCAAGCATTGCCTTGAACAAAGCATTAGACATCAAGTTGAAACAGGAACAAACACCCCTCACCCTTGTTTCAAGGCTGATCAAGGTAATACAACACAGTGAACCAGTACCCAAAAGGCAGCTAAGCAATAGGGATAGGTTCTGAACTCGCTGGTCAGAGTCTTAAAAAGAACAAGCTAAACAACTGTCTCACACATGCAGAGTGCCAAGGTCAGCCCCATGTAGGGTCCCTAAATGTTGGTCCATAGAACATGAGTTCCACTGAGCTCAGGCCAGTTGTCTTCTTGGTTCCCCCTTCTTTACCCACCTGGTACTTCTCACTTAATTCTTCAGAACTCCTGGAGATTAGCTTAAAGCTTGGCTATGGATCTCTACATCTTCTTCTACCAGTACTGAATAGATTATCTGATGACAATTTGGGTAGTCACTACTTTGATTACAGTACATGGCCAATTCAGGCACATCCTCCACTCTTACTAGCAGTCTTAGTTCTTGTGGATTTTTAAAGAATTCTCTAGTGCCAGGTTTCTCCTTAATCCCAAAATGCCCCAATCAAGACATGTCTTTCCATACTCTTCTTCTTGGTTCCAGCTCCAAGCCTTCAATCTGCCTTATAGTGTAGAGTAAAATTTCTAAATCAATGATTCAAGGGTATATCTTTTATTACTTAGCAATTATTTTATTTTATTTTCAATGTTTGTTATTGAGAATCCTGATTTAAACAACTTCATAAAGTTCAAATATTGTAGCCACAAAATATTGTATAAAAGCTTTTCTTTTTATTATTTTAATTTTTTTACTGAGAATATATTTTTCTTTTGACATTTTTATCTAAATGATTGTCTTACATATTATGACAGTTTACTTTATCTTCCCTCCTCCCATTCACCATCCAGTTTCTTCCCCACCTCATTGCCACAAATGCTTTAAAGAGGATAGATCCTCCATGGGGTGTTAACAAAGTTTTTTTTTTTTAACTCAGGGTATATTTTTTATAGCACATAAAATATAGTACTACAAAGGATAAAAGAGTTTTTTCACTAAGAGCTATTACAAATGTAAAAACTGTAAAGAGCATTTTGAGTCTAACACAAACTTTTATAATTACCAACCTCACCAGACCAAAAAGAATCTTTATTCCAGTTGTCAACAAGCCAGAGCTT